>JAVSBS010007029.1:0-28903 GCA_033124195.1 Coracias cyanogaster | reverse complement strand
GCTCAGGAAGTTCCATCTAAACATGAGGAGGAACTTCTTTACTTTGAGGGTGGCAGAGCACTGGAACAGGCTGCCCAGGGAGGTGGTGGAGTCTCTGTCTCTGGAGACATTCAAAACCTGCCTGGATGCCTTTCTATGTAACCTGCTCTAGGTGAAATCGCTTTGGCAGGGGTGTTGGTCTAGATGATCTCCAGAGGTCCCTTCCAACTCTACAATTCTGTGATTCTGTGATCATGCCGTTTTTTAATTATTTTGTCAATTCATGAAAACTGGTTGCGGTAAGGCTGAGGAAATCAGCGTGAGGGACAACAGGTGCATTTTGCACCAAAATGTTATAATTCAGAGTGCTGAAAAACAATGTGATATATTATTGGTCAATGACTTTTTGAGGTATTATTCGGTATCACATGATTGTTTTTAAATTTGAACTGTACCACCCAACTTTACTTATGCACCAAAAGAGGAAATAATGTAAAATAATCACGAATACAGGGTTGTTTTTTTTCCATTTCTTGAATAATTTGCCTCCTGACTCCCTCCTATATTTCTGCTAATCTTCAGAGCATTTTCACCACCAAGACTTCAAGAAAGAAGTGGCTAACCCTAAATCAATATTATCATGCCCAGAGAAGTGCTCTGATGTTCAAAACTACTAATTCCCTGGAAAACCAGACCACTTTTAAGCACTAACATATGGATTTTTTATAGGTTTCAAGACAAGTTTAAGCACTTTAACAAATAGCCTGTATTTACATATTGCTGAAGACTAAATACTGTTCAGAAGTGTTTACTTGTTTGCAACTTGCAAGTGATGTGGGACAGATTTTTGCTTTCTCAAAAAAAAAGAAACAAAAGGAAAGATTTATCTACCTTTCACAGTGTTACCTAACCTAATTAGACAACCTAATGCATCAACAGTCATCTTCTTTAGAAGAGTTTTCTGAGTCTAAAGGGACCAGGGGATAGCATGATAATTTGTAATGGAACTATTTGGCACAGCAAAAAAGAACAAAACCCAAATTTCTTTTGCTTTATCTGCTTTACATGCTTCAATAAATTAACTATTAATACGTGATATACAGATCAAAATTAAATGTTAGTGTGGAAATTATGTTACTTTCTTGGCAATGGCTAATGCCTACCAAAGACAAAGCATTGAACACTGGTGCATGCAGCTTTCACATCTTCAAGTCAAGCTAATTTTCTTGCATTCTTTTGCAAAATAAGTTTATGAGTTGCAGTTTTCTAGAAGGAGAAGTGGAGCTGTTCTTTGTCATGCTTGCAAGAAAACATAATAGTTCCTAGAAGCCCAGATGTAGAAAGGATTGTCTCTTTTCATCACCTACTGCACTTATACTGGGATGGAGTGGAGAAAATACAACAAAAGGCTCGAGGGTCAAGACAAAGCAGAGAGAGGGCTCATTCACAAATTATGTTCAGGGGAAAAAGCGAGACTCAGCTTGGGGAAAAAACATCAATTCAATTTAAAAAACATCACAGCCACCAGCTTACCAAACAAATAAAATCAGCATAATGAGAAACACAACCAAATCCTAAAAACATCTTCCTTCCACCTCTCCTTTCTTCCCAGGTTCAGCTCTGCTCCCAATTTCTCTAACTTCTGCTCCTGAGTGGCATGGGGGGACAGGGAATGGGGGTTGTGGTCAGTTCATCATGCATTGTTTCCGCTGCTCCTTCCTCCCCAGGAGAAGGACTTACCAACACTCTTCTCTGGCTCCAGTGTGGGGTCCCTCCCACGGGAGACAGCTCTCCATGAACTTCCCAATCATGAGTCCTTCCCATGGGCTGTAGCTGCTCCAGTGTGGTTCCTTTCTGTGGGCTGAAATCCTCCCAGCCAGCTCCAGCGCAGGCTTCCCTCAGAGTCATGGCCTTCTTCAAACTGAGCCACGTGCTCTAGTGTGGGGTCCTCCACAGGCCAGAGGTGGGCATCTGCTCCGCCATTAACCTCCATGGGCTGCAAGGGCTTAGCCTCTCATGTTACCATGGGCTGCAGTGGAATCTCTCCTCCAGTGCACCTTCCCCCTACCTTCTTCACTTACCTTGGTGTCTGTATAGGTGTTTCGCTCACATCCCACTCCTCTCCAAAACAAAAGAAGCTGCCCAGGAGGTTCCTTGTCCCTTTTCTAATATGTTATCACGAAGGTGCTTCCACTGTCATAGACTGGCTCAGCTTTGACCAGTGGTGTGTCTAGCTTTGGAGCTGGAAGAACTTCTGAAAGGTACAGGAACCACCTCTGCAGCCCTCTCACTACAAAAACCCCACCAGACACAAACCAAACACATTTTTCTAAATTATTCTAGATTATTTGGTAGGGAACTCTATAATTGGCAGCAGAACCAGTTTGCTTTCCTAGTTGTCCAAGAATGACAGTGATATATTTCTCCAGAAGATGAGCAGTTCTGTTCAATTTCTTCCCTTCCCTCCTTCTTTTGTTCAGGGGAGCTTTTCACAGTACAATCTTTTCTTGAAACAGCACAGCTCATTTCTGCTACATTGTTCAAAAGGCCAAAGATATTATTTTAAAAATAATAATAAAAAATGCTGTTTCCCAAACAAAACTGCCTTCCCCTGTGTAATAATTACTGTCATTTACAAGATTTCTGGGGTCATTTTTCACAAATTATAGTAATTGAATTACAAAGAAATTGGTGCTTGATGTTGTTATTATACATTTTTTTGATTTGTAATTTTTTATTACTCTTCCTGAAAGTGATATAGGAATTGCTAGTGACTGGAATTGGTTCTGCAATAGGAGAAGAGAGAGTACATAGACTGCTTTGTCTTTAAGAATAGCTAAGACTTTATGTGTCAAGAAATCCTTCAGTGTGGATGTCCAGCATAGAGCTTAATCCCATCAGTTAATAAAATGAGGCATTGAAGTTGCCACCCAGGTTCTAAATGTCATTGGAACATCTCATATCGTTAAAAAAATATAAACTATCTCCTCCATTAGTCATATAGAAAGCATATATGAAATGCATAGAGAATAATGAATCTATTCTTAGTGATTAGCATACCTCTGTTTTGGAGACCTGTATGAGTGACTGTATCTGCAGATAGCAGAAGCTGACTGAAGTCCACAGGAGTTTTGTCAGTTTTGCCAGCTGGGAACCTGGTCCAATATATTAAAAATTAGTCATGGCTTATAATTTGTTCTCATTATGAAAACTTCTAATTCTCACAGTCTAAAAACATGTTCTTTTAACATAGTTGTTTCTGCAGTGAAATTTAGAAATTGCTAAGGCTTTCTACTTGGGAGGAAAGCAAAGATTATTTTTGAATGCATAGCATTTAGCAAGCCAACCTCCTAGTGTTTTCTGAAGGCAGTTCAAAATCTTATTCCTAGCAATTGCTCTCAGGAACTACATTAACTACTACCAAGTAGTCGGCTGAAATTACCAAAACCTAACAACTCACTGTATTTTTCAGCTACTCTTCCTCTAAGTAGGAGAGTAAGGGTACTTTGGCTGCACTTCTGCATGTGTAAATATTAAGGAAATTCTTTTTTCTACCTTGTATGTGTTCGCATTTCTAGCAGTGGTCAGTGACTCATAAGATGTTCTGCTGCCCATCACCTAGGACTAGAGTTGTAAAAGAACAACACAGCCTGAGTGCTTTGAAAATATTTAGGCCTTCATCTGTCTGCACATCACTACTGCTGTCTGACAATCTGTCACCATTGAACATACCTCCAGTGAATGTAAAACCCTGTGAACCGGTGTCTGCATATATGTGTTGTTGAGGTAATGTGAATCTGTCAAACCTTCCAATTCAAAATCCCAGGTTTGATTTCGGATGGGAAAAAAAAAAAAAAAGAAAGGCTTCAAAAGGAATAAGTTCTTACTGCCATTACTGTGTCATTCGTATATGTACTTTTACGGTATGTGACAATGTGACCCAAAATTCCATGGGTCTTTAAGCCTTAAAAATCATTGGGTATAGACATTAATTAGATAGGAGATGGTGGATGCATGTTAAATGAAGTAGAGAATTTAGGCACAGGGATATTAATAGCCATATATAATGTAAGTGTTAATGAGTCATTAATTTAATACAGTTTAACCCCAAGTTTAGGTACATTAAGCTGTGTTAAATACACATCTTAATTTAAAAGGGATTGAATTGCTCTGCCAAATCTACACAGGTGAGAGTGAGTGATAATGTTTTACTGTTCTCTTACAAGAATACTGAAAAATTAAGGTGGTGCTGTTTGGCTAGTTCACTCCTAAGTGAAAGATCAAAATACAGCAATACAAAAGTTTGTCTTGACTTACAAACAATCTCTAAAAACTTCATTACACAGCTATTGAAAAGCAATTTTTTGTCCATATCACACTGGGCTTTTTGCAGGTTGTACTACTAAGCAGGAAATTAAGCATGTGTTAGCTGGTTGCAAAGGCATCATTCTAAGTGCAATCATTTAGTCAACAGGTTTCTGTCACCAGTTAATCTATAACACTTTTAGCTGATATCCAACAGTCCTGGAACAGATTAAGAAATTAATAACTGAATTAATATCTGAAATCAGATGGTGTACGGAGTAAAATCAATCTTGATTCCTATCACTGAATTTATAAATCTGGTATCAGTTTCTTAACATCCTTTGAGTTTTTTGCAATTATTTGTTGGCAACATTGAAAAAATATTTGCTTTTCCATCTGATATAGAAGTCCTAAAACACATGAGAAAAATCTGCTGATTAAATGTGAAACACTTTAACATATTTGGGATTGTTTAGAATGGGAGATACGATTTACAGTTCAACTACCATGAGCAGTTTTACACCTTTCTCGTGGAACTGCTTCTGATGTTTTAGAGTCTATTTCTGCAAATTTATAGCAAGAGTCCTGGGGCTCAAATGGCTGTTATTTATTTAACATATAATCAAGTAAATAATGGGAACATTGAATGCTCACTTTGCTCTGATGAAAGTAAGAGCATAGACATAAAAGACTGGCTTCTCATTACCAGTGTGTTGAATAGTTTAAGAGTAAAATTCAAATTTTCACATCTGGAGAGTAACACATTTATGCAAACAACAATTTCTGTAAAACAAACAGAAAAGCCATATCAGCTACTGAACAAGGAGATAAGGATTATAACCTTTCCTGGAAGCCAGTCAGTATTTGCATGGGATACATTTGGCAAAAACTCCCTATGTCCCCATTTTCATAAATTCCGTTATGGTTATCAAGACTGATTTTAGTCCTTTAAATATACGATTCCAGATACTTATTCAGTTACTAATTTCTAGATATGAGTTTGCAAGTCTTATCTTATTTACTTCCCTTATTTATTTTTATAGAAATAAGAACTGGATTGCTTTTGTCTAATTCTTCCCAAATCCAGGGACCGTAATACAACAGTTTATACTCATTTGTTTCTTATGACATTACAGTATTATATAAAAAATAATGTCATTTTGTATAAATGTTGTAATGCATACAAACAACCTTTTAATGGCTTCCTCTGAAACCATTGGAACATAGGTTTAGCTGTAATGTAAAAAGAAATCATGCATGGACAGCATAATGGATTAATCATTAGAACTCTGTATCATGTTATAAAAAGTTATCTCTGTCTCTGTGTTCTGCATGGTAATACCTAAACATAGTGGGATGACTCTTTATAGTGTGACACTATAATACGTTCAAGATTCCTTTGGAAAATATATTAAATTAATTCCAATTTGCAAGAAATCCAGTGCTGGTGTTATTAAACTGATAGTTTAAAAAAAGGCACAAACCTTGAGATGCTACGCATACATGGCTGCATTTGAGTTTCTCTTACTAATGTCATGTTTCACTAAGAAAGTCCCTTAACAATTCAAAAAGCTCTTCCATGATGAATTTTGTCTCTCTCAGATCCTTAGCCACAAGGTTTGGATTCATCCAATCTAACTTTGCTCTGTTTCTCGTATGTTCATTTACACATGCAGAAAAAGGCAGTCTCTCTGCAGAATCACTGACCCATAATATTTTAGACCTTTCTTTAAGATAGAATTGTCTAGTCACTGCCTATGGAGAGAGTGCACAGTCTCCCACTAAACAGATTATCATCTCATCTAATTTTATATTTCTGCAATTCTTCATATGAGCTAGTCATCTAAAACTTCTTTGAAATTAAAGAAAGAAATAAACACCTAAATGGCACAATTTAGACCATCTTAATATAGATATCTCAAAAGGTTCAGATGAATTTTAACATCGGTTTTTTCCACTCAGAGTCTAGATGAGCACTTCAGATGCAAACACTAAAGCTGGTACTCTGATGCCTAACCAAAGGCACCTAGCATCATTTTGAGATACTTTGAGTTATCTGAAGATAATATCTGAAGATAACCTAAGATACATTAGGAAATAGTAGCTATGACACTGGAAGAGTCACATGCTTTCAGAGAGCATTTGGAGACCAGGTGGAACACCAAAGATACCTCAAATAAGAGTAAATAGCTGTGTTTAAAGAAAGGAATCAATTATTTTGTCAGTGGAGCTTGGAAAAATGCTCAGTGACTACCCAGGAGAGGCCTGCTTTAGGGTGGGGTGCATCTCTCTGACTGCATGAGGTATGTAGGGGGATTCAGCTGCCTATAAATAAACAATCAATGCCAAGTCAGACACAGTATAGTACCCTGGCAAGCCTTCAACTGCCCCTCTTCTAAGTAAGTATATCCTACAAATCCTGTGGCATACCTGCTAGACCTATACAGGTCTCTTGGATGTCCTAGAGTATCTGAGACGGCACTGGACACCTATGTTCAGGTAACTGAATCAGCCCCTTGATATCTCTCAATGATCCTATGAATTCAAACACATAGAGAAGACACTTGAATCTAGATGTCATGACCTGGAACTGAATCCTAGCAAGCTATGATGTTTACATTGCTAAACAGACAATTCGGGAGAGAGACTGAGCATAGGACACCTGATAAAACACACAGTTTATTTCTTTATGTTCATTCCACACCCTTACTTTGGAATGCTCCAGCTGGCTTTGAAAAAGGCAATACACATGTTCATTTGGGGAGAATGAAATCCACCAAGACATTGCTACTAAAAGACATTATGAATGACAGAGAAACAGCTCTATCTCTCTCGCCTGTGCATTCTTACAGCACTATTTGAGAAAGCTGCAAACCCTTAGACATCCCACAAGACTTCATTCTTCCCAGAGCAATCAACAAACATCATAAACTGAAAAGAAGCACAACAAATGTGATAATTATGTCTTAGGCCATGAAGTAAGCACACAGGGCAAGAGAAGCAGAACCAGGTGCTATGTAGAGCTGCTGGTATGCATCTTTAGGGAGTTTATCCTAAGCAGTGCAACTAGAAACTAGTGAGTGATATCAGAGCCAGGAACTGATTATTGGTCTTTAATTAGCTAGTTAATGGAGGCATACGTTTGTATTTTAGGTACCTGAAATTAAATGAAATAAATAACATGTTTAAAGTCAAAGCAATATTTGCTGTTAAGTTCAATGAGCATAGTAAGTGTTAGATCAAAAATGAAGAAGAGAACAGAGGAGCAAACTTAGCTTCCTCAGAAATTACCACCTTATGTACAGGCTTGAACTTTAGCAGTTCAGAGTTCCTTTCTTACCAAGAGAAGGGAATGATCTCAAAAGAAGAAGACTCATAAGACTTCTAGTGATATTCTGCATGGGTTGAGCTATACGCTGTGCTGTTCAACTTCTTCATTGATGATCTGAAATAAAAATCACTGTTAATGTAAACATGTCATGTGATAATGGCAGGGGGGTAATTCAGAATGTTTTTAATGAGTAAATGACTTCAGCGTATAAAAAAGAGAACACTGAAATACTATCAGATACATCTAGACTATAGCTGGAAAAAAGAAATTAAGGATACCAGATGACCATATCTTGAAAACTAGTGACTCGGGTGAAGAATGTAATCTCAGTTCTAAATGTGATGCTGAGGTAGAAAGAGAATGCAGACTTCTAAGTGATAGAAAGAGGCTTAGGGAGAGGTGTATAAAGATGATTTAATCTAACTGCACTATTTTTCTGACAGTGATACTGGAAGACTGCATGAAGTTCTAGTATTCTCAGTTTTAAAGCAGTGACTGGATGTTGAAAACATACGCATTTGAATTTGAAAATTAAATTATCCTTTTTAACTGAAAAGGTAATTAAACATTGAAACAAACTGCCAAATGAATTCATTGAAACAAACTGCCAAATGAATTGATAGTGTATCTGTATCTTAATATTTTAGGTTTGAGACTGAGTGACGTACAGAACTATACACTTTACTGAAATGCGAGCTATGCTCTAGTTAGCACACAAATCACTAGGCTCGAAGCAAATATGACTGGATGAAATGCAGCACCATTAGAAAATAAGAGGTCACAGTAGATTATCTAATTGTCTCCTCTGGCCTTAATTTCTAAGAAACTGTTAGATATTGTAATGGGTCAGATCCCCAGCTGTCAAAAATTACCACAGAGTTGCTGATTTGAGCTATTTCTGACATTAATAATATAATTTTTCCTCTTGTTAAAGACACCAAGTACATTCCTACAGCTACCATCAACAACTGGAAATCTCTTTAGGTTTAGAGGGTAAGTTTGCTGATGACACCAAGCTGTATGGCGTGGTTGACATGCTGGAAGGAAGGGATGCCATCTAGAGGGACCTTGATGGGCTTGAGAGGTGGGTCAGTGCAAACTTCGTGAAGTTCAACAAGGCCGAGTACAGGTACCACACACTGGTCAGGGCAATCCCAAGCACAAATACAGGCTGGGTGGAGAATTGACTGAGAGTAGTCCTCTGGAGAAGGACTTCAGAGTGTTAGTTGACAAGAAGCTGAATATGACCTGGCAATGTGCACTTGTAGCTCAGAAAGCCAACAGTATAACCAGCAAATCAAGGGAGGTGATTCTCACCCTCTGCTCTACTCTCATGAAACCTCACCTGAAGGACTGTGTCCTGCTCTGGGATCCCCAACACGAGAAAGACATTGACAGGTTAGAGTGAGTCCAGAAGAGGGCCACAAAGATGATAAGAGGGCCACAAAGATGATCAGAGGGCTGGAACACCTCCCTTATGAGGGCAGGCTGAGAAAGTAGGGGTTGTTCAGTGTGGAGAAGGCTCTGGAGAGACCTTATAGTAGCATTCCAGTACCTAAAGGGGGCTTGCAGGTAAGTTGGAGAGGGACTTTTTACGAAGACATATAGTGATAGGACAAGGAGTAATGGCTTTAAAGTGGAAGAGGGTAGATTTACTTTAGACGTCAGGAAGAAATTCTTCACTGTGAGAGTGGTGAGACACTGGAACAGGTTGCCCAGAGAAGTTGTGGATGCCCCAACACTGGATGTGTTCAAGACTAGGTTGGATGGGGTTTTGAGCAATCCGGTCTAGTGGAAGGTGTCCCTGCCCATGGCAGGCAGGTTGGACCCAGATGATCTTTAAGATCCCTTCCAACTCAAGCCATTCTATGATTCTTTGATATCAATTTTTTTTTTCAGATAAAGTTAATGTGCTGATGCAGCATTTGATTTTGCTTTCAGTTATTAAAACAAGGAATACTGTACTTTTGCAACATTTTTACACGTAAGTAGCAATGAAAAGATTTGTAATGAAGAGTTTATCTCAAATCTATTTTTTCTAAAATAACTTCTTGAATAAAACCTGTGTGACTAAATGTATTTAAAATTAGTCACTAAAATTAGAATAAATGAAATTGCATAACGAAAGTCAAATTCTATTGGCTGTATTCCCTCTGAAATTTTTCACATGATGCTTGTAATCCATACCATATCCTAACCATTTAAAAAAAAAAAAAATAAACACATAAGAGAGAAACTTGAAAGTAAGAGAGTTAAATTAATGATGCATAAAAAGGAATATTGGCTTTGTAACCAGAGTAAGAACAAGTAGTGGGATTTAATTCATGTCTTCATTACACTGGATATCTTGGCATCTAATTATAATGTTGTGGAGAACTAAGAGTTTGATTCAAGTGATACAGATCTATTAAAAGAAATTTTACGTCATTTGAACTAAAATGAAGCAGCTTGTATTCAATTTCTTAATGAAAGATCTGTCCCAACTCTGAGATGTGGATTGGAGATTTTAAAGATTATATTACAGTTTCACAATCTGCAGAGTTGTACATAAAGCCTCTTAGACTCTAATGGAAGCTCTATTCATTATAGGGGCTGTGGAGGGTCATCTTCCTCCAGCAAAGGAGAATACACAGCAACTGAAAGAGGACCAGGCCCTGTAGATGACTGACCTCTGTGTGGAAAGCCCAAATTCAGCTCTGTGCTCAAGTATACTACCTTAGACACAAATTTGAGACTAGCCCATTTGGGTTGTCTGTGTCTTTTAGCATGGGGCCAAGTCACTGTATTTGTACTGTGGGGATGAGCCATGCTTCTTTTAGCAATTACTTGTATTCACTGCCTGTCGAAGAGGTCTGCCACTGTTACCTGTAGCAAGAGCAGTGGTGATCTGAAGGCTGCCTGAGTGGGCTGCCTTAGACTAGGTGGACCTGACAGCTAAAGGTAGAGGCAATCAATGGGCAGTACTTGGTATGCCAGACTCCGTTAGGGAATGCAACAAGTATTGCATCTGCTACAGGGTAAATATCACACAACTGATGTCTTCTTTTAAAGTAATATAAAAATTATTCTGATTTATTTATAGGTAACAGGAGAGTACTGAAGGGAACAATAATCACTTTCAGACTCCTTTGTCCTAAATCAAAACAAATCAACTTTGTCAATACATAAAACTACATTGAAATTCATTTTGAGACAATCCTAAAATCAAAACACTGGCTGCTTTTCACAGATCTTTTAGGAAGAAGATATCTACAACAGTTTCATATAGTATTTGAGGAAGAACCATGATATGTGTACCTTAGCAATAGTTTCACATATTTGGTTTTGCTTGTTGGTAAAGTGAAACATGTGAGGCATAAGCAAACCAAAACTGAACGATAATTCTGGAACAAATCTCTCTTCAACTGAAGTTAACTAGTTTATCAGAATTCTGACTGAGACCATTGGTACTGTAAGAATGACTGATGAACTATGTAAAGGAAATTTTTGACCTTTTTCCAGTTTCTAGTAGACAAATGCCCAAGACTCTGACAAGCTGGCATCTTTGTAGACATTTCCAATGAAAAAGTCAAGAAATGAAAGAAAAAAGGGCTTGAATTACCTAAAGCAAATACTAAAAGAAGTGTGGAAGGCATATTCCCAGATTGAGAAGAAGGAAAAAAATTTATACAGCTACTTGCCTGAAGCTAAAAATATTCCAGGAAAACCAGCCCTATCTTCTCCAATCTTAGTCAAGAGCAGTAAAAAATATTTATTTGGGCTGGAATAGTGGTGGATTTGGATGCCGTTTGCCTAGCAAAGATTTAGGCTTTTTTCAGGAAGACAAGTGTTACTCTTCTGTCATTCTCTTCAATGGAATTTGGGCTTTTGATCTATTTTTTAAATATAAGCTGTGGGTTAAAAAAAAAAAAAAATATGAGGAAGATGGGCTTGGCCGCTACTAAGAAGGACCCTAAACAAACCAGCTATTTAAAAATAAGATGAATTTCTACAGATAAAATTATTGGTGAGACAGCAATAAACTTAAAGTAAAGTTAAAATTCGACTCGACTCAAAGTTGAGTAAGAATTTACATGTTGTGTATAGTCAGCTGAGGAACAGGCCAGAACTGAACAATGATATAGTCCCTAAAAGTCATTTGAGTGACAACCCTCAGATGGGCTAGGGAAGCAAATTATTTAAAAAACAGTTTTCATCCTAGGGGTAATTTCACCTTCTCAATCTTTTGTTGTGGTTTTTATTCCACTTGGTACCGGAAAAAACCCACCCATTAAAAGTCACCTCAGACTTTTAAAAACAAGAACTGCATTATTTTCTGAAAGGAGCTTGAAATATTTTATAAATTGTAGCATAAATACCTAATTCAGAATAATTCCACTCTGGTTAAATCTGAATAGAAGAACACAAAAGCCTCTGTTTTGACCTTACTAAAGTTCTTTCTTCCCCTCAAGTGTTTTACTGCCGTAAGAATTTATTGAAATTGACATATTCTTGCGGAATATGTAGATTTTGACCAAACTGGCCTTTTTTTTCCAGATAAAAGGGACGGTCACAAGAGGAATTTGCCCTGTGCTAGTGAAAAATACTGTGCCTTGTATACAGTATTGTGTCAAGACCTTCTGAAGACTCAACGCCACATTATTATCAGGAATCCTGTATACAGCATGATCCATTGCTATTGTATGCCCTACTAATCTGGTGGCAGGACATCGAGAAAGGAAGCCACAGATTCACGGTTTTAGCCCTTTCTTATGAATAAGCTGTTACTGTTGATGTTAAGGCAACTCAGATGCTGCATCCTGAACATTTGCCTCTTTCAAAGGAGGAATACTAATATTTTGAGATTTTTATTCTGTAAAAGCATTACAGGTTTTCCTTCTTAACTTGAGACTGTAGAACATGATTTCCCAGCAACATCCAGCCACATGAGGTCACCAAACTTGTGAGTACAGCTAGATTATTTATTTCCCCATGAGGGTAGGGCATTGACTTCATTTCAATAAAAAACTTGTTTTGGCTTATTTGTTAAATGATCTTAGATTGCTTAGAATCACTTATTTTTTTAGCACTCCCCTAATCCTTGTTTCACATCAAATTTAGTTGGCAATTAGTTAGCATTTTCTTCTATGTTATTGCTAAAAATATCAGAGACCATAGCGCCCACAAACAATTTCAGAGCAATATCACTGTAGGTACATACATGGAGTATTGATTAATAATTGCATGTTCTCATGTATTATAACAGCTATCATAGTTTTAATACACTTAAATTTTTTATTGGCTTTCTTTTATGTTGTGTAGGACTAAGTAGCCTTGCAGAAATACCTAACACAATACTGTTTTATTTTGCTTTTCAAAATAATATTCCTTTAATAGCTTAACATATAGCTTCAGTTTTGAGCAGGTAATTGGAAAGTTATTAGTGGGATGTAGTTCTGTATTTAAATGTGCTATTCTATTATCCAAATGCAATATAATAGTAGTTTACCATCAGGACAGAACATATCCTCAGAAGAATTTCCAGTCTTCACCTTCAATGCCAAAACACCTTGAGAATCTAGATTGCCCATTTTTGTGACAGAATCATTCCCTCTTACTCCCCTCCTTTCTCATGCTGAGAAGGCACAATGTGAACTAAATAGCATGATACATTGGCAATGAAAATTGGTGAATAATTGCAGAGCACTAATGCTATTATCTGTTACACCATACGAGCAATAGCTTTCAGTATCACAGCATCTGTTCTGAGCAAAAGATTTTATGTTTTGCAGACAGTGGCATGGGGTTTTTTGAAATATCATTATCTCTCATCATTCACTGTTCCAGGGAGAAAACTATAGCATACTAACATCGAAGTAGTAGCTCTGCAACCTTTATCTTGTCAGTTTTGTTGAATAATTTCTCTTACTTTTGGTCAAGGAAATACATTATCTTTTGACATCTCATGCCATGGTTATGTAGCAGGAAGTAAGTATTTTAGTATTTCAAATTATTTGGGTAACCAGATGTTTTTTTTAAAAATAGATAAATTTTGGAATGTGTTGGGTAATCTGTGAGAGATGATGAGAGAAAATACATTGATCTAGAATGATAACAAATAATTAAGGTAATACTTTTTAATCAGCACTTTTTCCTCATGAATATATTCTCATACTCTGTCCAATATCACCCCTAAAGAACTACTCTTCAGTTTGTTCTGAAAATAATTCAATGTTTGCAAAAGGTCACAGGGAGATCAGGCAAACTGAATAAATGAATAACTCATTGACTACCTCTTCAGCAGCCTACAGGACTCAGACAGCTTTTCAGGAAGTATAGCAATACTACCAGAGTTTCTTTCTTGGATCAGGAAGATTACTTAGCAGAAAGCTTTGAAAATATTCTCAGAGACTTCCAAAAGTCCTTGTTACCTGAGGAGTCTATATTTTCCATGCATGGTGGTAATTTTGCATAGCTAATCATGTGGCTCACTGTGTCACTGAATTGCATTTGAAAAAGATTATGTTAATTGATGCTTTCTCATTCTGATCACTCATTTTCTATGGTTTCCTTCTTGTTTCAAATGCTGGAAACATTGTTCATAACTAGTGTTACGCTGGTCAGCTCTGGAAATGGGACTCTTATCTCAGATACTTGTGTTGATGGGCCTTACTCTTCAGGTCGTGTGCAGTGTGGAATTAGCCCAAACACAGACATGTACAGTATGCATGGAAATGCAAAACATGCTAGGTTTTCACCCTGCTGAAGCTAGGGTGATATCAAACTAACATGACAGTTGCTTTTTGGCTCCCTGCATTCATTAGCTGCTTTATTCGGTATTACTTGTACAAATATACCAGGTACTAACATACAGGAGGACCATCACAGTATTTCTTCACTCATAAGCCTGTGTGATTCACAGCACCTGCAAAAAGAACCTACGGAGTCATACATTTCTAGCTGGGATTTGAGCCAAGGCAGAAATTGAAGGCTTAGCTGATGAGAATAAGGATTTAGGATTCTTGTCCAACTGTAATTAATTATGAGTCCTTTCTTTTATTTCAGCAGGCAGTGGATCAGGACCTGTCAGACAGAATGGAATTATTTTAACTGAGTCAGCCAATGGTGGAATCTTAATAAGTAGTTTTCACAATAAAGAAAAAAAATTCATTATCATTCAATGAGAAAATCATCACAGACCATGAATAGCTGGATGCCTGTTGTCTTCCCCGTGCCATCTTCTAGCGGGAAAACATTGTATTTTCTTATAAAGAAATTTGTGGCTTAAGTTACTTTAAATTGCTCACTTTTACTGCCTTCAGACTTAACATAATTGAAGACAAATAGAAAGATTATAAGCAGAGAAAAATTAATGATTTTAAGACCGATGAAACTAATGAAGTTCACTTTCTTAAAGATTTGTGTCCTTTAGTCAGATTTTCTAAAAATGTGTGGGCCCTGGACAAAGGATGTCCCATGTGTGGACTGTTCATGAACATGCTTTGTGGTGTGTATGCTGTAGTATCCACTAAGGACTGTAGCCAAGTCTTCATCTGGCTGCCTATGTTCGCAGAAGTTGTAGGAAGTTAAGGTTTTTTTTTAACAGAGACATCTTCATGTTCACATGTACACATATCGTGGAATCAGTTAAGGTGTTTTTCCACAGGAAAAGAAAGCATAATAAATTTCATATTGGTGTTGAATTACTATTTTCAGTAGAAATGGAATGACAATTTTTATGAAAGCCTCTATTCAGCCACAGCATCTGTACAGAATAGAAAGCAGCTCTACAGAATCCACTACATGTACTGTAGAAGTATGATTACAGTATGTATCAGTACCTTATAAAATATATGGTCTCAAAGACATATGTGATATGTGTGAGGACAATTCTCAGTTGCAAACAGTGACTCTTCTGAAGATCTTTGTGGTATTCTTTTTCTAACTATGTGTTTAACATCACCAGCCTAATGCAGATAAACAGACACATAATTTCAGATCATAATGTTTCTAGACCATCATTGAACTGAACAAAATTGCCTGGATTACCCTGTATTGCAGAATATGCTTTCTTGAAATATATGCAACTAGATAGCAATTGAATCAGGCTTAGATTGGTGCCATGTCACTAATTTATGGACCAGATGCTGAAATAATAGGACAGAGAAGTAAACACATTTGTCAAAAATTATAAATCCTTCTCTAGCTATTGATATTTTTTCAATATGTTTTGAAAATAAAATATTTCATAATGGTGATGGTAGAACATCCCTTTCATTCTAATAAAAGGCCTGCAGAAAAGATAGGCAAAAGCTGTAATAGCATTCTTGGCAACAATATCCACTATTTCACATGTATTCTGATTCAGATTTAATTTGAATTAAAGAGAAATAAAAACTATTTACCATTGCACCCTAATGACTGTAATTTCTCTCAAGCTGTTATTTACAGACACAGTATGCTGCACCTTTAAAACAGTCTCTATGCTGGTTTTCTGTCTAGGGGACAAAGTTTTGGTGCATGCATTTTTAATCGCTGGACGAAAAATTATGGACTCCACTGAAAAGTCTAATACAAAAGTGTAACAGGAAAATCAATTTTTCCTGTCATGATAGAGAAATTATTAATTTACATCTTTTCAGATGGCTGGGCCACAAATATCTGCAGTTAACAAAATTATACTACCCTGCCTCCTCTTATCCAATGGTACTTCATTCCGTCAGGATATCTGTACTAAGCATTTAACTCACCAAATAGCTATTATCTTGCTCGTTTAGCGTTGTAGCCAAAATATCTCCATTATAACTGCAAGTAGCTAAACTCTTCAGTGACAGATGGCATACAAATTGGTCTCATCACAGAGATACAGATGTCATCACACTCATAATTTGTTAGTGTTACGAACCCCCCTCCTCCTGTGAGTTTAGCGTGACAGAGTTCTCTTATTTAATCTCCAACTTAGCGATTAATACGTATCAAAACCCACTATCATATAAAAATGTACTAATTAGTAGAAAATTAGAATTTCCTCATTGTCAGCAAATAAATATCCAACTTGAGAGTCAGTGTAGGGATCTGCTGGAAATAGATGCACATTAAAATCAGAATAGCTTTTTGAGTGCAATTTTAGTGCATGTTAGCTGAATTACTCCAAAGTGGCTTTGAATAGCTACTCACCAAACACTGTAAACATTTGTTTGCTATGTAGGAACATTCAGATATTCAAGCCAAATGAACAAGAATAAATGATGGCCTACCCTATTCCATTGATGTTCCTCTCTGCAAAAGATTTATCACTTAGTGTTCATATTCTTGTACATTACAATTTCAGTAAATTACTGAAGGGAGTTTCAAGATTAATGCATGATAGCAACACAAGCTTTATCTTTAGGAATCAGCTAAATATCATTTTGTGTCATCTTCTATTTGACTGGGAAAACTTAACTGAGAAGACTTCAAAACAGTTAAAGAGTTTGCTGGCTTTAAAAGTTTATTTCGATATTCTAAATGTATCTTAGGCTGCAAAAGCTTTTCACAGGAAAAGATGGGTAAATTATATTGCTCAAATATTCTCAATTAGCATTTATCTGTTTGTTTTGAGTGAAAGACAGAAAAACCTTTTATAACCTTTAACCTTCTCATAAAATTGCTGAAGTAGAAGACATGTTTTTATGTTTTTCTATATAACAGCATGCCTGGGAACAGAGCATTTATTTGCTTGGCTCCCTAATAGAAGTGTCTCTACCATAAATGTAACTCAGATGTGCTAGGTTCCCTTTGCACTTCCTTCTGCCAGCAGGACCTTGAGAGAATTACAGGTCTTAAGGGAAGATTCATTTCAGGATCCAGAGGTTTTCTAGCTTCCCAGTACAGTGCATGTGTAATCACTGCCAATGGTTGTCCTTTCCCCATCCACCTTTATCCCTCTTTTTCTTTACTCGTCTCCTCCCGAACACATAACTCACCAGTAATTACTCTCCCCTTTGATCCCAGTTTTGCAACATCCATTCCTTAATTTGTCATTTCTCATGTGATTACCAAAGTAATCTTGCCCTTAAAATGTCATTACTGATACAGTTAATTCAGATTCTACTCCTCAAAAGGACCCTAATATTGCCCTTTGAACTGGATAGATTGTCTTCAGCTATTTCTCACTAACTCCTCTTTAATCACTTGAGAAATCCAGCAATTTCTCATAGCACTATCTGTAACTTTTGACAGTTTTGCATTTTCTATTGCACTTAATCTTTTACATCCTCATTCAGTAGTGGGTTATATTCTGTTCAGTTAGGTAACCCTCAGGCTATCTGCTTGCACACCTTCAACGGTCTGCTACTCTGATTTTCATGCCTAAAACAGACTGTGTGGCTACTCCTCCTACTGAGATGTTAACCATGACTTAGTTTGGAAACTATACCTTGCAAATAGAAGGGCACAAAACTAACAAGCAGGAGAGGTTTGCATGAAGTGTGAATTAATATTTTGCCAATGTAGACTGACTTTTTCTGCAAGGCCGGTTATGTAATCTAATATTTTGTGCCCATATAAAATGTGCATATCTTTTGATATGTGTAATTAACTGCTTCTCAGTATCTCTCCTTCCTAACTAATGGTGGTTGGTTTGACAGTAAGACTTACAAATGCTCCAATTGTTGCTCCCACCAGAAGTGAGGCAAATTTTAAATTGTTCATAAAACTCGTTCCTACAGGGCAGCTTTACAAAGTTAGCTGCAGGAACGCAGAGTGCATTCTGCAAGTCTGTAACACGAGCTTCAGCAGTTAAGTGGATGGTGGGAGCTGTGGTCAGTCTCCTACTGCTCTGGAGCTATACAATGAATTTGTGGGGTGGCAGACAGGGAATTCAGAGAAAATAGTTAAATCTCTGTTGACTAGTGCTGGCTGTGAATGGTTTTAGGCTCAAAGTTTCCTTACTGAAAAGTTCTAGTATGTCACCTTTTTCACAAAAAAGAATGAAAATATTTGACTAAGAATCTCCCATGTAGAAACATTTTCTTTTAAGAAAAACATTTCCAAGTGGACAGTCATTAGTATTCTCATATCAAAGATCAGTGTAATTTTTGGCTTAAAAAGACTTTTAAAGTACAATATAGGGATAGATTTTATTAAGTATTGCAAAAGTTTCCTAGGGTAACTTCACTGTGTCTCTTGAAACTGGCATTTGAATTTTGCAACACCAAACTAGAACAAGAAATCACGAGTGGGTTCATTAAAAATGTTTAAACTACGTAGATCCTTCATAACCTGGTGTTTGTTTCATACCTATTATGGGACAACATGTTAAGGAGAGGAATTCTCTTAAACTTTGGTCATTCTCATGTTAGATGTGGTAATGGGAGAGAATGGACAATAACTCCAGTAAAGAAAAGATGTTTTTGTCAAAATCTTCCTGGTAGGGAGAAAAGTTTCTCTTTGTAGCTGCAATTTCTCTTTCTGCTAATGGAAAATATTCTTTTAGTATCAGTGGGGTTTCTTGTACTGAAGCCATTCCAGGTTGCAGGGTGTGTTTTTAAGCAGTTTTTCCTTGCTGCTTATATTTGACTTAAGTTACAGAATATTTGAAGTTTAAAACTTTTGATAAAATATATTACATTATCACATCTCAGAACAGATTTAAACATGATCTGCATAACAGATCTCCATTTCTTAAAAATGGTGTTGCATTTTTATGGAAACCTATACTGCATGTTTGATAATAAGAATGAGAAGGCTGAACTGTATCACATCAGGCTTTTAAAAATTGAACTGTAAACCTGTGGCTGAAGGCTCTGAATATACATGTATTCAGATAAGACACAACTAATACAATAGCTCTGTGGCCTGATTGACCAGAATCCTATCTCTGTTTTGCACAGGAATTGTATAAAGTGCTAAAACTGATTTGGTGAAAGCAATGGGTTAATTATGCTAAATGAAGTCACTACTCTATTTGTAGAATTGTTTCCATATTAAGGGGAAAACAGGGCTTGAATTCTGGGAGTATAATTACAACGATACAAATTTGATTTATCAAGACACAGTAAGATTAGTTTCTGCTACAATTTAAAGGTTTATAGCTGAAACTGCAAATTTTACTGTCTACCTAATTGAAGACAGTGAAAGATTCTTGATCATTTTTTCATTCATCCTGTGGAAATAATTGTACATATGAGTCTTAAAACTTGATTTCTATCATGTCTGTTTTTGTAAGGAGGCTTGGAGATATGATGTGGAAAAAAATCCTTTTTCGTCTCATTAGTAATCACCGTGTCAATTTTTTGTTTCTTTGTTTTAATTTAGTTGGAAGTATTACCATTACATTTTCCTCATCTAGATAAATGAATCATTAAGGTCTCACAAGCTTTTGGAGACAACACTGAACTCCTAAATTTTCTGTCTCAATGCTAATAATTCTAATTAATATTTGTAAATATTCAGTCCTGGAAGATTTAGAACCACAAGACTTAGAAGTCAATAGGAGTCCTGGTTCCGGATTCTAAGAATCTTGGCTCTCAAAAAGTGGAAGAGGAAAACTGAAGCCATGCAAATGCTCTAGTATTAAAATGTTAATTTTGGCTGCATTTCTTAAAAGAGTTCAGACTATTGATCACTAAAAGGCACTCTTTTATAAATTGTAACCTGAATCAATGTGAACCACTTAATAGTTTTCTGATTATCTGATGCTGAATACCGCAGTTGTATATTAAATAAGCCTGATATAAATGCATTTCAAACTTAAAATATGTGTGAAGGAAAAAGGAAAATAAATTATTATATATATAAATATATATATATTTATAAATTATTATAAACTTCTTCATAACTGAGAAGTCTCAAAGGATCAGAGATTTCATATGTATCAGTACTAGTATAATGTTATCTATGGTAGACAAAGGTCATATTCCAAAATTCTTAAACCATAACATTATCTATCCCCTGCTTAAGTTCTTTCATTACTCTGCAGTAACCTATATGAACTTGGTAGCAGATGTTGCTATCTGAAATACATAGTCCCATGACTGTAAACTTTAACAATATTTTAAAACATTTTTTCTCAAATACTGTCGTGATTGGGAAAATACTACTATACACATATATGAAAGGATAGTTTTTTTATCTAATAGCTTGTAAAAAGACAATGGATAAGCAGATCTCCCTTCCTTTCTTCCTGGATGTGTATTCTCAACAGTTTATGCAGTCAGGTGGCAGTTTTGCATTTCTGTGGCCCCAAAACTTTTTATTCAAGTTGTCAAATTGGAGTAAAAAAAGATTTGCTATACTGCCTTATCACACAGGGATTATGAAAAGATCAAAATCCCTCAGATGAAGAGACCTGAAGGCCTTTTGCTACTTCACTATTGTAAAAAAGGTTACTCTAGTTGCATTCACTGTGTGCTTCTGCTGAAGTCCTATGTTGTGAAAACTGAGATGTAGAGATGTATATTGTGAAGCCTTCAGTGAAATAGATGGCCCCTCATCCCAAAGATTACCGAATCACCCTACAAAGTTGTCCAAAGGATCTACAAGGAAAGAAGATACACCTAGTTTCTCTGAGTAACTCTTCAGAGGCACTGTCTCTCTGGTGGCTGGATAGGGACCAATTTCCAGCATTCCAAGTCATCCCGCAAGGACCCATTATCTAAATACTATAGTGGTCAACATAGAAGTGTAGAGAAAGTAATTCAATCTTCCTTCAGTAACACAACTCACTCTAACGATTTTTCCTATGTCTGGTTTTCAGTGCTCCATGGTATTACTTATATAGATCAAAAACCATACAAATACATTAGGACAAAGAGTAAAACATGATTCTGTTGACTCAAAGGCAGAAATGACAGCAGACAGCAACAGGGAGGGCAAAAATCTGTATTCTAATATTCAGTACAGGGTGAGATTATGTACTTTGCATTACACATAGTGGACGTAGTACTGAACTATTCTTGGAGCACCCTTACTCCGAGTTGAGGACTCTGGTTATTAGCCCATGAATCGGTGTGAATGTGATCATTTTCTTTAACAATTTTATTATCCACTGAGGAATTTAAATTTGTGCTTAACTTTAAATTCATAAATAGTAATATTTAACTTGTGTTTTGTTCCAATAGTGACTTCTGCAGTGTTGCATTTCATATATGCACACAGGCTTTTTTGTTTTCAGGGGTTTGGGTTATTTTTTAATTGTTATTGAAAAGGTTTGTACCTCTGTATATGTTTCTAATGAGGTCAGTTATCTCACTCTGCTACCAGTGTAACTCTTGTCCCTTCTAGATGATCTTCTAGCACCTTTTCTATTTCTAAGAGATATCTAAGTAGCTTCCATGAAAACTGGTACACAGGTGTCCTAGAAAGAGTTGTTAATGACCATAAGAAAAAAATAATAATTGTTTTCTAAGAGAAATGTTTTTCTTTTGAAGATGAATGTTTGGATGTTATTACAATTGTTTCTGCTTTCTTACTTGTCTAAATCTTCTGATAGTAGATGTTTTGCTTCTGAACTGTACAACTTTGTCTCATATGTAACCTGTTCATTTTTCAGCCTTCACAATGTTAATATTATCAATTTCAAACTCTTTTCCCAACTTGGATTGTTTCCTCTTTGATATCTTTTTATAAGTCTCTGATTGAATTAAGCATTGCTTACTGAATGGAGTTTTCTTTACAAAAGAAGAATAGGCGATTCAGTGTTGATGGCAATATTTAAACCTCTTAATTCATTGGCAAAAATAGATATTAATTTTTTAAAGCTCCTTTAGAGAAGAGTTATTTCAATATTCACTTCCATTTTCTCACAGTAATAATTATGGTCAGCAAATACCTTCCATCTTCCTCACTTTCTTGTGTCCACATTCTGTGTTACAAATATTTCAAGAATTATTTGTGTTAGGAAGATTCAGTAGATGTGAGCTATTTTGGACCTGATTCATAAAGGACATAGAATAAAATCCAACAATACGTTAGGCTGTCAGCAACGTCCAACACTGAGGCATCTGAACAAAGAGCTTTATTGGTGCATTTAAAATTAAAGAATCATTAAAAACATAATTTTTTCATACGAGGAAGAACCAAATTATGGACCTTTCTCCACAGCACTTGCACAGTCTTGCTACCAAACAGTGTGTCTGTGAGAAAATGAATGGTCTTTTGCCTTTGCTAGGTCCCAAACTGTGCCTGGGAACAGTTTAGGAGGCCAATAGGGTCTATTCTAGCAAAAGAAAAGTGTAGACAGTTGTAATATTACCTGGTATTATCTAATGTAACTTTCCAAAGGCAGAGAGTTTGGCCATCCTAGAGCAAAACAACAGCTAGATGGAGAAAAACAAGTCAAAAATGATCCTCTGAAGTCAGGTTACAGACCACTCATTTGTGAGTCTGCCTTTGACAGATGTGCTGTTTGAAATAATATGGAATGATATTTCCCCAGTCGTCTACCCTCTACCTTGTGGACTTGGTCATTTAAATGCTAAGTCCCACCTTAGGCACTTAAATCTTATTTGAATATATAACTTAAGAATGTCCCTATTTTATAGTAGAGGGTGTATCAGTCTAAGAGAAAAAAAAAGCAAAACCCAGTAACTTAAAATCAAAGACCAGTTGCTCCATCATATAGAATCATAGAATCATAGAACCAGGATCATCAAATTGGACTTGATCCTAACTTCATCCTAACATCTCTCTAGCCACTAGACCAAAGCCTCAAGTGCTACATCTACTCATTTTTTAAACACCTCCAGGGATGGTGACTCCACCACCTCCCTGGGCAGCCTGTCAGCTTTCACACAACGGAGTAATGCTTTGATTAGAAGATAACCATTGTCTCAGACAGTTCAACATCTGAAATTTGTCTCTGTAAATTACAAAGGAAAACATTAGTGTACCTATATGGTAGTAAAGCAATTTGGTTGGATAGCAAATTAATTTTTCTGCATCCTGAGTTGGAAGGAGTATGATAGTCTCAAAAGGCACCAATACTCCATGAGAACTTTATAATTCAGTCTTTATTTTAGCATGAGAAAGGAGGGGGATTTTGATGTTGGATATTTACTTCTGACACATTATTGGGTGATAGTTCTACTACCTTTTACTTGCTAACCTATACATGTAAATCTGCGTATTCTATGCTATTATGATGTGTTATAAACTTTCTTTCAGGTGTTGTAGAATTTTTAGAAGATTTCAGTAACCATTACTATTCACAACACAATTATATCAAGAACATTTTCTTTTTTTGACAGTCAAGGAACCATTTTTTATTAGGCATAGGAAGGAAATTATTTATGAGTCAAATCAAACATAAAATGTAATAGTTTGCATATATAATTCTGCCTCAAAGACTTCTCTTCAAAAACATCCGTATATGAAAAGCTAATGGTTTCCAACTGTTTTCCCCAAAACATTTTTAAGTATTAAAAGAAATGTTATGAAGTAAAAAGGAAGACAGAATAAATATGAATGGAAAATAGCACAAAAAAGGTAGCTAGTTAAGCGAGGCTTCTAATCTAAGCATTCCACTTGCATAAAACACGATTTTTTGAAGTTAGTGGTAAAGAGGTCAGGGCAAAAACTGTCTTGAATTTTCTGGAAGATAATACTGTTATTCAAAAATTTAGAGCTTTTGGTCACTATTGTAACTGAGATTCTTTTTCTTCCTTTTCATTTCATTTGTGTTGGCCTAATTCTCCCCTTATGTGGATATTAATTGATTTTAGTCTCATTGCACAAGCTGTACTGTAGGTGCTTGGGAACAACATGGTATTCTGTAGCTGATTAACCTCTCTCCTTAGAACTGGATTTCTGAAAATCTTTAATCTCAGTGAATTGATATGCATTTGTTATGCTCATTCTTACACAATATATGTGTGCCTCATCAAGCAACTGTTCTTTATATTCTCGTAACAGTTATGGCACTGGTCATTAAAGCTGAGAATGTAGGCTTTATCTTGTGCTCTCAGTACTTTCATAGGAGGCAGCTTTCTGCAGGAACCCTTCCTCATTTATATGTATTTAAGAAAAAGAAGGGAGGAATGAGATGAGGACCTACAGGAGAGGAGGTGACTATAAATAAGGTAGTTGAATACTGCTTTGGAAAATTGCTCTTGCCTATTGTATAATTCTCCCCTGGTTCTAAACAAATACCTTAAAACAGATTTTTTACTGGTTAGTAATAACTTCTTTTCTTCTTCTGGAATCTCTGATTAGAGATTCTGGATCTGAGCTGCAGAAATACTAAACATTTATTGGTACAAATGAAATAATTGAGAAATCTGTAAACAGTTTGGAAAAAAACCCACTAATATTTTACGCTGGCTATCCAAAACTGAAAAGTGGTCTTTGCAAGTGGTGCAAAAATACCACTTCACAGGTATGTTTTAAGAATAAATACATTAATGATTGTAAAGCTTTAAACCTAAAAGTGATAAGTACCACTGAAAAGCAAAAAGGAAACTAGCAAGTCTCTATTCAGTTCAGGCTTTGAATAGGGGATACTAAGTAAGACTATCAGGCATTCATTATATGCTAAGGATAAAGCAAAATATCAAAGTAATGTTTAGTAAAGCAGTACTTTGTGGCATTGAATTAGAGGTGTGAGAGGGAGATTAGTATTCCTATTATTTGACTGCATAGTAATTTATACCAATTCTCCCTATGGAGCATGTACAGATAGATTACTGTACAATCTAGAGGGCTGCTTTTACTGTGAACTCTTGCTTTGGAACACCTTGATTCTAGGTGTCTGGCCTTCTGCAGATAAACTAAAAACCTGAGCTACGGGGCTTCCAACAGAAGATGGTGAGCTATCTTGGAAAATCACAGGAAGACAAGTACCTTGTCTGCTCAAGATTCAAAATTTAGAGTCCTTAACCAAGGTTAGGTTGATACATCTGTTCTCCAAAAGCAGCAAGCAAGCAGTGCTTTCTCTGTTCATTTGAAACACAGCTGAAATAGAGCTGGGAGGAAGATGCTTTATTTACTTTTTTATATAATCACAGAAACTTTTAGGATGGAAGGGTCCTTTTGAGATCTAATCCAACCACCTGCTTGAGCATAGTCCACTAGACCAGGTATCCAGTACTGTGTCCAGTAGGGTTTTTAATACCTCCACAGATGGAGACTCTAATCTCTCTGGGCAACCTGTTCCAGTGTTTGACCACCCTCACCATAAAAAAAAAAAAATAAATTAGGGGATTTTGTATTCGGATGGAATATCTTGTGTTTCAATTTTTTCTCATTGCCCCTTGTCCCGTCGTTGGGTAGCATTGAGAAGAGCCTGGCTCCTTTGTCTATTAGGTATTATACATATTGCTAAGATCCTGCTCTGCTTTCTCTTCTCCAGGCTGAACAGTCACAGCTCTCAACCTCTCCTCATATGAAAGTCCCTGTCCCTGTGTTGAACTCACGCCACTAAGTCCGTTTCTTGTGTTGCGGAGCTCTGAAATGGGCGTGGTACTCCAAATGTAGCCTCACCAGTGCAGCGCACAGAGGAAGCAACACCTCTCTTAGTCTGCTGGTGATGCTTTTCCTAATGCAGCCCAGGATGCTGCTGACCTTTGCTGTGAAGGTGCATTACTCGGTGCCAGTCAACTTCTTGTCCTTCAGGACTCCCATGTCCTTCTCTGCAGAGCTGCTTTCCAGATGGTCATTTCCCAGCCTGTACTGGTGCATGGGGCTGCTCCTACCCAGATGCGGGACTTCATGTTTCCTTTTATTGAACTTCAAGAGATTCCTCTTGACCCAATTTTCCACCCTATCCAGTACCCTCTGAATGGCAGTACAACCCTCTGGTTTATCAGTAACTCCTCCCAGCCCAGTGTATTACACAGAGCATTGGAGAATCTCATACAAGTCTGTGTCAGCAAGATCCATCCAGCTTCCCTTAATTTCTGGGTTTTAATCTGTAATGAGAGTAATGAGACACAGATTTGCTTTGAAATATTCTTTAAGATATGTTGATTTTTTAATGTGGCTTTCTGAATAGCATTGTGACTTCTATTATTAGATAACGATTAATAGAATCACACCCGCAGGCCTATTCACAAATACATGACATGGTTTTGGCTCTACTTTGAATATGGTTTTCTCTGCTTGTTAAACAAAAAGGAACTGTGATAACAATTTTCAGAAGAAGTATTTTTGCTTAGCCTGTAGCTGGCTTGATAAAATGATGAGGTCTTCAATTTACTTTTAATGTGGTAAGTCAGCATAACATCCTTTGTACTTAGGCAGACAATGTCTCTTCTGCTTATTGACAAAGTAGCACCCTCAAAGTTAAACACATCTGCTGTTCTGAGGGGAATGCAGTAACAGTTGCAGGATTTTACTTCTGAAATAAATTATTTTCCTCTGTGTTGTAGTTCTCATGAGAATCAAAAGAAGCTAACGAAGTTAGGCTTTATTATAAAGTCTTTGCTATGATGACTGCAATAGTGTTTTCCAGGAAAAAAAAACATTCTTAACTTAAATGTTCATCAAAACAGTCTTCATGTATGTCTACAGAGATTTTCATAATATGAGCAGCTACTGAGCACATTATCATTTTATGCATTCAGAAGATGCTGAGAAGCTATCAGTTTTGTGTATTGACATCTTGTCAACCTACACAGCTTTATCTGTTTTCTGCTTCTTGTAGGGATCTGATTAATCTGATGCTACTGATATAACTTCCCATGCACAGTAACTGCTGTTACAAAACAAACTGAGTATCTCTGTATGTATGGACGTGATTCATTCAATGCAAGTACAGCTTTCCCCAGGTCATTCTGTGACCAACAGAAGAATGGAACCTGATGCTGTGCAGATTTGTATCCTGAGTTTTTAGAGCACCAGATAGCCCTTTCAACCCCCAGTGCTCCCTACAGCCTCATATCCCTGCAATACCCACTGCTCATCTTCCTCTTCTGTGTCACCGAACTATTGGCTGAACAAAAGGCATCATGCCTAGCTCCAAGCTAGCTGCTGACTGGCAAGCTGTCTTATGCTACTAACTATACAGCTCCTACTACTGCCTTTGTCACACTGCGGGCACGGGGGTCAATCTTCCTCTATTTACCTAGCCACTGTTTCTTTTTTGTGAGCTTGTTTAGCCATACTTGAAGGTAGTTAGTATCTCTATCCTCATGTCAGATGTGGCTGAAACTGGCCCAAAGGCTCAAAAATAATTAGAAGGAAGAGTCGGTAGATGAATGGACAGAACAAAAAGAGTGTGACTGCTGCAGTCCATCACCATGCATTGTCAGCTGATTCAGACTGAGCAGGATGTATGGATTTCTAGAAGCTTTTTACACCTCAGTACACATGCCTATCCTCTATAAGTTAAGAATATACCACTGATACTAGATTATTGAGACTTAGACCAAATGAAATGTAAAATAATTTTGCTTAACCGACAAGTATTGCATTTCCAGTTACCCAGAATAGATTGCATATGTTCAACTTACCTGTAATTATAATAGAGAAGAGAATGTTACACCTCTTGAAATCATGCTTCACACTGGCTTTTTGGTTAGCATGTTAGCTTCCTTTGCAGAGCAGATATCGTCTGCTTGTAGCAGTGTGCATGGCTGGCTAGGTGGTTTTAGAATTACTTTTAATACTTTTCAATAATTTTTCTTGTTGTCTACGTGCACAATAGGGCTTGGGGCATACTTTCTCTAAACAATGGTTATAAAAGTAAAAACATTTGTGATTAATAGCTATCTATCAAGGGATTGACAACCTGTCTTATACTTTCCTTCATAGACTTGTCCATATCTCTGTTGTCCAGATAGCTTTTTTTTAATCGCCATTTCAACTAGGCAAATTTTTATTTTTCTTAATTCTTTTCTTTCACTCAGTTTCCTTCATTATTAATTAGGGACAGAGGTCCAGATTATCTATCGTATTTCTGATTGTCTGAATTTGTTGAAGCAGATAATTAACATTTACAAGAGGAAATTGCACACATCCTACAGAATACTCGAAATCTAGGGGTTTTTGTGCCAACGTAGTTTACAGTTGCATTGCTTAAAACCTCAACATACCTTGAAAAACAGCCCTGTTTGCATCTATCTTTTATTTCATCTTGTACTGTTATAAGAGATATGGGTAGTGAGAGAAGAGTTTACTGATTTTTTCTTTTAATATCATTTTGAATAGATCAGTTATCATGTTTGTTAGCCTGCTTGAAATTACCCAGATTGCTTTTATCCCCTCTTTTTTAATCAGAAACTGTTACATATTTTCTAGTCAGATGGCACCATCCCCAGCTTTGTAGCTCTATTAAGAAGCAGTTTTACATAACAGCTTTTTTGTAATTCAGTCACAGAAATTATCTGATCT
>JAVSBS010007028.1:120807-134900 GCA_033124195.1 Coracias cyanogaster | reverse complement strand
ACGAGTGCCGAGTCCAGGGGCACAATCACCTCCCTACTCCTGCTGCTCACACCGTTTCTGATCCAGGCCAGGATGCCCTTGGCCTTCTTGGCCACCTGGCCACACTGCTGGCTCATGTTCATTCAGCCAGAGGAAGCCTCTGTGTGTGTGTTTTAATTGTAAGTTTAGGGGTCTCCAGTGTTAATTTTGTAGAATTTTTTTTGGGAAAGTGAATTACTTAAACTGCTGAAAGTTCTAGATGGCCATAAGGATCTAGACTTCATTGCTGTTCTTCCCTGCTTCTTGCTGGCCTGTCTCGGTATGCCTGCATGGGCAATGCAGTGGTTGTAGCAGGTGATGTCTTCATCATTCGTCAGCTGTGGCTGTATACAAATGTTAGGGTGTTGCCCATTCCTAGGCACATTCAGTGCCTTTTAGGTGCTTCTATATTTGTGGTCATGTTAGTATGCAAATCCCAAGTGAAGCTCTGCAGGTAAGCTTCCATGGGCAGTTTTTATTGAGATTTTCTGTAGGAATAAATTAAATTCAGTCACCTTAAATTTTTCATGTGTGTTTTGAAAGCTCAAGCCCGTTGCATTCTTTTCAGTGAAAATTGTCTCAGTAAAGATGGACTTTATTCTTAGCAGAGGTTAAAATGAATGACACTAGTTGTGTTCCTGGTTCTCTCTTTGAAATGCCATGATGTCCCTGTAAGAGTGGGATCCTAGATTAGGCGCTAATATTCCTTCTGTTAAAATATATGAAATGAAAATGCACCTGGCTGAAGACAGGATAGGACTTCAGAAATTGCTAGTGGCTTCTAAAGAAAACTTTCTCTGTTTTTATTTGTAGGAAACGAATATAACATCCGTAATCTTCTGGATGAAGAAAGCATTCTTCTCTTCACACAACTCAAAGAAAGGTGAAGAACTCTCTGCAGAAAAGTTTGCTGAAAGACTTTTCAAGCTTTTGTATGTTTTGTAAGTTTGTACAGTTTGTGAGTTGTAACTTCTGTTCTTTTAACATACGAAAAGTGTTTGAATGTGCCCAGCTGAACATGACAAATTAATACAGAGCAGCTGAAGTGAATGTAAGAAGAGTTAAGAACAAAACCAAAAGAATGTCTAGTTTGCTATCAAACTGAAGTGATATACTGAAGGGCCTCACTCTGCATCAAGCCACTGTTCTTGTGTCATCCAAAGACAGAAAGATAGATGTATAAACTTGTGGGTAAAACACATTGTCGTTCCAAATTGTATTTATGTGCCTAATCTCCGTAAAGATGCTTAGGACTTGAAAAAATGTTGACGTCTTCAGCTAACTTCTGGTAGTCTCAATGTCTGCCTGGTACAAACTGCTTAGAATAATCTCTGCTCAAAAGTAGGACCATGCTGTTTGCATTCCAGTCCTTGTGGTCTGGGAGAGGGGCTGATGGAATGCTTGTGTGCATTCACAAGGGGTCCAGACTTCTTCTGACGTGTTCATGACAGTTTCTTCCTTGTCTAGCAGATGTATGATTAGTGCCTCAAGTTCGAGTTGTAAAATAGGAGCTCTTAAGTACGAGCTTGTTGGTTGTATCTTTGGTATGGAAGGTATGACCTGGTTAGCTCTGAACATTGTGGATAGCTTTATTTTGTGTAACAGCAATAGGTCATTGCCAAATGTATTGCTTTAATATCTCCTTTTATTTTGCTTTCTGTGTTCCTGGATAATAATGAGGACCTTTGGGAAAACTGTAATTATACTGTATACTCCAGAAGCCAAGTCTAGACAGCAGATGGTATACATAGCATTTGTCTCCCAAGCTCTTCAAGGTTCCTTCTGGCTGAAGATAAGGATAAACTACAGCTACCTGGTAGGGTGCTTTTTCTCCATGGTCACTGCTATTCTAGAAGAGAAGGAGATAAGGAAAATTTAATTTGAATTGTAAACTTTAAGAGCTTGAGGATTGAGTATTGACCTTACAAACGGTCTTGGCCATGATCTTTATGCTAATCTAGAGTATACGTAGAAGTAGGAAAGACAGAATTGGCTTTAGCGCTTCCCTTAAGCTTTCAGTTGCTAGTTAACTTCCTGTGTCTGTGAAGTGGCTTGGACACCAGGATTACCACGCCTCTGTGAAAGACCCTGTAGACTGGGGAATTTGAGATAACTGCTTAAAAATCATTATCTTTCAAGCAGTAATTCCTATGACTAGTGTGTATATAGACTGACAGTGAAAATGCTTAGTAAAAGTTATGTGGCATCTTTGCACCCATTGCTAGTTCATGGTTGACTCTGAGAAGATGACGCAGAGGAACACACCTACTGCCGTATAGTTCTTCCCCTATCTTGATACAAGCTACTTGCTGTCTAAGTTCTGCAGAACTGCACAGGAAGAGCTTTTTTTTCTTTTTTTTTCCCCAGTCTTAACTTTTGTAAGCAGTTTAAGAGTTAAGATTAAAAAGAAAAACTAATTTAGTTACAGTTGATAATAACTTGATGTTGGCAGCTTTTCTACATTTTGCACTTGGATTGGTCTCTTCAAGGTCAGCAAGATTCAAATACTGTCCCTTCTGTGTTCGAGCCGTAGCAGCTACCAGATGGACACGCGTGCTGTCTCCGCTGCTTGAGGGGATCCCACCCGCTAAAACGTAGAGTTTGTAAGTCTTTTGACTCCTCAGGCCTGCTGAGGTCTGGAAATTTGCCACTTGGAAAACGTGACAGGGCTAACGTTACACCAGAAGCCTCTGTTCCTTGCCCAAGTGTGTCTTTCAGTGGTCAGGACATGGATGTGGTGGCCTCTGAGCCCAACAGCTCATCGTTTCCAGCCAAAAGCTTTTGAGTGGTCATGAGTAAATGATGAGAAATTCATCCTTCAGGATCTTTTCTTAAGCAGAAGTAGTGTGTGCGGACCTTTTCCTGACACAAGGTGAATAGCGGCAGACATTCAAGTGCGGATTTGAGGTTGGCATGCCACGAATGTCTCTTTCTGTTTTCTTAATTCTATGGCTGGGAGTGTCAACAGAATAGGGTGAATTTGGTAAAGCATAGAGCTTTTCAGGCTGGATGGTTTTTTACTTCCTGGCTACTCTGTTTCTTGGGAGAAATGTCCTGTATAGTTTGCAGAGAACGTTTTGTAGCTGGACTATAGCTCAAAATGTTTGTTTTCTATTTTTTTTTTTTTTAAGGAGCAAAATCATTTGTGCCAAGGGTGGTGATGTATCTAGGATGTTGCTGTCCTTCAGCAAGAGTTCCACCATTTGTCAGTAGATGGGGCTTCAGGCGCAGCTGTTTGACCTTGGATGGCATCTGTTCAGAAGGGTTTGGATTTTGCAAGGGAGGAGGAAGAGTGTGTTACAGCTGGAGATAAATTCGGTTGAACTCTGTTGCGAGGAGATGTAAATCAGTTTCCATTAACAGGGGGACTTGGCACTGAACCTTGCGAAGTTAATTCTCTTAGCACGGATATTGTACTAGTTGCAGCCACTTTCTCAAAGTTGTTTTTAAAACATTAGTGTACAGCAGGAGTTGAGCGAGATTGTTCACCGTTTGTCTGGATTGCATTTCATGGGGGTTTTTTTCTTCAAATTGACAGTTGTGAAAAACTTGCTTCCATGTCATTAGACTGAATATAGTGCGAGGGGGTGCAGGAGAACGTCCTGGGTTCCAGGACTCTGGGTGCAGAGTTGGGCGGTGTGGCAAACAAGAATCAGTCATCAGAAGAAGCAGCTTGTGTTTTGCCTTTACCTGATCTTGCTTTGGCTTCTGCTTCCTACATTTTTTTTTTTTGTACATCAGGAATTTAGGAGTCATGGGTAACCTTTGGTGGTCTGATTTTTTCCCTTACCAAATGGGATATTAAAAAGAAAGAAAAAAGCCTTCTCTGAAATGCAAGAAGTTAGCATTCTTCTGCATATGTGATTCTTTTTATCAGCAAATTTTCTAATCTGTTGAGTAATCTAACTTCCATTGACTACTGTGATGGTTTCAAATAGATAATGTAGCAAAATTACTTAAATTTGGTAAAATGCTTAAGTAGAAGCCTGTATAGAGCATGTTGTGATCTGCAGCTTAAATGTATATTCTTAGGGTTTCTATGTTACTTGCCTGTTACAGCTTTTAAAACAGTTTTAAAATTATTTCATAGACTGTAATGGCGTTTATATTCAGCTCAGACGGCCCAGTTTTTTACTTACAGTAGAGTACAGAACATCACCCCTCACAGAAGTAGAGATCTGGGCCAGATTTTGCTAAGCTAGGCCAAAATTGGTTAGCCAGAGTTACCTGTGGTGGAGAAGTTGGGATCGTCGTCATGAAAGAGATGTGGCCTTGTCTGTTCCTGGCTGGTACACGTGCTGTTCCTGGAGGATGTCACCACTTTAGCACATGAATTCATTATTTTCTCACATTAATACGTTATTTTCTGTCAACGGTAACTGAGAGCTGGAAACAAAAGCTGAGCCACGTATTTCATCCGCTTCATGTGAATAGGTACGTGTGTTCTGTGGTAGGTACTGTGGTAACAACTAGAGGCTTATTTTAAGGAGTGTAACTGACAGTGTCCCACCAGGATAAAAAGTCAGATTTTTGAAAGTCTTGGCTCCCTTTGGAAAAAATTACTGGTTAGTAGATTCTTTTAAAAAAATCTTTTTGTAGTTTCATTTGGTTAGAAACCTGCTCCTGCTTTACTAAACAAAGCTTTTTTGCAGTTTAAAGTGGCAGAAGAACGGACGCAGAACCGTCAGATGTGTGCACATCCGTGTTTGTACAACTTTGTAAACATAAAATAGGAGAATATGAGCTGAGTAATTACAGAAAAATAAACAACGCCAATAAAAAACTGTTGAGGCACATAGTTTCTTCTGTTTTCCAAGTACAGAGCTGAATTGGTTATCTGCAGATGATTTTAAATTAACATTTAGGGAACGCAATAAACCTAAAGAGCTATTTCCTCATTTCTTAACAGCTGAAAAGGCATTTCAGCATGAAGGAATATTTCTTACATATCTACTGATGTATAGACTCGGTTGCATGATGTCTTTTGTAATACAGGATTTACTTTAAGTGGCGATTGATTGCAGATAATACATCTAACTGAAGAGTATGGAACATGCCTCTTTAATGGTATTGACAGCAGTTGTAACCGAAGATCTTAGTCTTTCTAAGCTGCCACATTTCAGAGTATTCTATCACTTCATGGATGTTCACAAATGTAGTCAGAAGAGTTCATGAAACCAAATGTTTCTCATGTTGCATGGAGAGGCTTCATTTAGGGTTTGACAACCGAAGTAAATCCAGTTCTAAGCTGAAGACAGTAGTTGATCATCACGCAAAACAGGTGGCTGCAGATTTCTAGGGAAAGAAGATGTGGAAAGGAGTTATCTGCAGAGCTGCTCTGTGTTCTTAAGCCCACCCACGGCGCCTCTGTTCTGATTTGCTTCATTTAAACTCCTGTGCCCAACTAAAGGCACACACAAAAGGCTGTAAAACGACATTAACTTTGCACTTGTGCAGTCTTTTCTTGTTTGAAGCACGAGAGGGGCAATAACTGAAACAAGAGGCAAAGTATTCGCAGTCTGACTGTTCAGTTGAGATGCGAGTCTAAAAGTCTTCACAGAAAAACATATTGACGTCTCAAGTAAGATTTTTAACTTCTCTTTGCAGCTCAATAGGCAGGGACTTTTAAATTTGAAAACGGAAGAATTGCAGTACTCCTGACAGCTGTTTAGGAGGTTTATAATGTGGGTAGAGTAGCTGTTAATACTTATTATTGAGTTTATTATATTTCTCTTGTTCATGCTATTTTAAGTTGCCTTCTCCTGCGCTTTCAGTAACAGCAGCTGAAATGAGAATTGACCAAGATGGCAGATGCGTGGTAATGCTGTGCGGGTGTCTTTGGGGATCAACATGCCGTAAAGTGGGAAAGAAAAGGAGTGACAGGAGAGGCGTAAATATACTGAAGAACTATAGTAGTGTCCAAAGGCTTTGCAGATGGGCTTGTGTCGGCGTCCGATCCCCCACATATGATCTAGGTTGCGCAAAGGGTTTTCAACGAAACGAAATAACTTTTGGAGGAGCAGAACATGACTCTTCCGTTGGGTAATGGAAACCTTTCCAGTGTCAGTGCCATGAGAGCAGAGCTGTCTGTGCTGGGTTGGGATTCTCGTAGCTCTGTGATCACTGGTGTTTAAGAGCATTAAGTCATCTTATCTAAAACCACAGGATTCAGCTAATGAACACGGTGTATAATCCAGTGAACAAGAGGCCTGAACTTACTGAATTTTACCCTTTCTTTGTTATCACTTTTGTGTTGTAGTACAGAGGGGGCAATTACAAGAAATGAAAGTTAATTATGAAGAAGTTTTTTTCTGAACGCAATCTGAACTTGACATTTTATTGCTGACAAAGAGGGGGCTCCCCTAGGATGCAGTAGCCTATGCACTGAAGGAACTAAGCACTTCTCCTATATTTCATTTAGTGCCAAGTCAGCTCTGAGGCTAATTAATCAAAACAAATTCACAATTAAGCCCAGGAAGGAAGACTAATTAAGTAGCCGGTTAAGAAAAATTGCTGAAGGAGGGAGCAACCTTAAGGGGAAAGCACGAGACTCCTGGTATTGGCCCATGAAGGACAATTAAGTGATAATTGCAGAGGCCTTTTTGCATCCACGAATGCTCTCTGACTTTCATTATGGCTGATTTTCTTCATATTAGTAGAAGCAGACATTTGCCTGTTGAGCAACTAGGCTTCACCCTGGGCTCTGCACAAGGCAAAGGTAAAGCACAGAGGTCGCTGCAGGAATAAATTAGAACACGGCTGCCAGACTTGAACAGTATTTTAGCTCGTGAAAAAACCCCACTGTGTTTTAAAGACAAAGGAACTTTATTTGCCTCGTCATTTTGTGGCATACTGAGTCCATCTTAGCAACCTGTTTAACCTTTCAAACAAATTACGTCGAGTGAATTATCAGAGTTCAGAATAGCTTGATTTTGTTCAGTTGCTAACCCTACTTCGGTTCACAGAAATCGTTAACCTTGGCGCGAAATGGCTTTTGTTGCTTACATCCCGCACCCGCTCTGCATGACATCCTTGTGTTTCTTGATGGGGGGGGAAAAAAAGAGAGGGAGAACTATAATAATAACGTTGTTTTTACTGAAAATAATTTAGCTCTTCTTCTAAAGGACTTCAGGCTTGCAAAGCTCATCTCCGGAGAGGTGCTGAGGGTTGCAAAGGAGGCGCATGCTCCGGTCCTCCTGCGCCCCTCCTTGCCCATTTCCGTGGAACTGTGATGCTGATGAAGTTCAAAACCTGTCGTAATTAATTGGACACATGCATGGGCTAAGAATTTCCTTACATGTCCACCATGCGTTTTTTGTGCACTTACCTGGAACTTGAACTATTTCAGAAATTATGAAGGACTCTCCTCATATATCAAGAAAAGCGTTGACAGTAATTTTCTTTTTCTGCATGAAATTCCATGTGCACCTGCTGCCGGTGTGATGCACTGTGTCCTGCTATGCAGGTTGACAGTTGTCTCCTTGAAGTGTCTGTCAGAGGTGGGCTTTTGTCTTTTTTTTTGGTTTTTTCCCCCCCTCTACCACTTTTCCTCAGAGCGGGCTGTGGGATGAGGCATTCACCTGCCACTGTTCCAGCTCAGCTGCTCCATCAAGTTTCAATCCCTTACCAAAAGTTTCTTTTTTGTCTTTGTGCCGATTGCAAGGATTGTGTCATTTTTATAACTCAGTTCCAGGTATTTGAATTATTTCAGAGGTGTTCTTGTGCCTGGAAGTTCCTTTGCTACCTCTCCTTCAAGCTTTGGACAGGCCCTGGCAAAGCTCCCAATTTTCTTGCTTGCGGAATTGATGCAAACCTTCCTTTGACCTCCATTCTTTGAAAGACTGCTGCGTAGTTTTCATCCCAACAAGGTCAGTTTACGATGTCACTGGCAAAGGCGTTTCTTATTGTCATCATCTGCAGTTTTCCAGACTGCTGAAGCAGAACCCAGACTGCTTCCGGCCTGCGTGGTTGCCCTTGCGCCTCATCCATCTGTTGAGGTTGGCTCTGCAGTGCCAGAAGAATCCTTCCCAGCACCATTCCCCCTGGCCAGGCTTATCCCAGAGCATCGTATCATCTTGCTTTTTGCTCCTCTTGTAGCACTAATTCAGAGTGCCGGCAGCTTCCTTTGTGTTGGCACAACCTTGCCGTGGCTCTGCCATCACTTAGGCACCACACATACCCTGCCTTCGTATTGACAAGTTGGTCCACGTGTTCACCTGCTCTTAGATCTTCGTTCCTCCTTCCAGTGGGAACGCCGTTTGGCACTAGCTAGTTTTGGCACAGAGGTCTAGCCTGGCAGTGTGTGCTCTTTGCTGCAGATCTGGAGATGTGGACGCATGTGCCCTCTGACGCCTTGTTGCCACCTGGTTTTCTGGTAAAACTCAGGAGAAAATAATCTTCCTGGTTTTTGGATGTTTCTGCAGTGTCTAAGGAGGAACCTGGGCTGAGTAAGCTGGAAGAGCTGGGTGGTCCTTCAGGATCTCTTTCATACATTTCTCTTAGAGCTGAGACCTAACCAAGCTCATCTGATGTATCCTTCCATGTGGAATAGCTCTGTCTGCGCAGTTCAGAACCTGCCGTCTCTGTTCTACCCTACTTCTTGCTGATGGATAAAAAATTTGTAAAATACATTAGAGTGTGTACACACTTGGCATCCTCCTTCATATCACTGCCGCGGAAAGGTCAAGAGGTACAGAAGGATCAGAACATAAAAACTCCTGTGTGGGGAGAGAGTGCTTATCTGAATCCAGGGCAACCAGCTCTAGGTGGTCCTGCTTGAGCAACCTCAACCATTCCGTGAAATCAGAGACTCCCGCGTTATGGAAGTTGCTCTTCTATAAGTTTAGTTTGCGCTTGTGTTGGGAGGACCCTTATGCCATACACCTCAAATGGAGGGCTCTTCCATGTCGTGCATCAGGCCGGCTGGAAGAGCGTGGGGTGTGCCAGAATGCCTGGCCGCTGGTGAACAGCCACTGATCGGCCTTTCTCCTTAATAAAAGACGAAATTTATGTACTGAGTTGTGTCACAGCTGTCAGCTGTAACTGTCCCCTTCTGGTCTTCCCTCTGAGATGTCCCTCTAAGGAAGACACATCCCTGGATTTGATGAGGAGTCAGTGTTGGGGAACTGGCTAACACTTTTCTGCCTATATACCCTCAAACATTTTAATATATTTTGATAGCAGGCTGGTGTTTTCACTTGCAAATCTTAATTGCAGTCTCCACTCTGTTTGCGGGCTTTAAACAGCCTGAAAATTTGGCATCTTGTGCAGCGGGGCTATCGAGTGGCTGCTTTTTCCGTGTAGCTCTACATCGGGAGTAAGAGTCCGCAGCTGTCACTGGATGTGGCGAGTTGCATCCGATGTTCTTCTCTCATCTGGCAACAGTTTTAATGCTTGGACTTTTCCCTACTATCCGCAGCTTTGTGGGGCCTTTGGGACCGTAAATCATAGATTGTGGAGCATGTGTCTGAACGTGCACTTAAATGAATTAAAATACAATACTTTTCTAGAAACAGCATGAAACTCACAGAGGGGTTAGCTCCTGGGGCCTCCTGGTCCTGCACATCTTGTATGACGGTTGTCATGGGTTAGGCCCAGCTGGCCCCAGAGCACCAGTGGGCCCCTTGCTCGCTCGTTCCTTGCCCCGACTCCTCACCGGGATGAGGAGCAGAATCGGGAGAAAAAGGTAGAAACCCTGTGGGTTGCCATAAGGAGAGTTTAATGGAACAACACAAAGAGAGAAGAAACAACGATGACACTGATGAAATAAAACATAAAGCGAGTGATGTCCAGCACAACTGCTCAGTGCCCAGCCGGCCGGAGCTGTGCCCCCTTCCCCTGGCCAGCTCCCTCCTTCCGTACGGAGCACGACAAGGTCAGTATGGTCCCGAATATCCCATCGGCTGGTTCAGTTTGGCTCTCCTGGCTGCGCCTCCTCCAAGCCTCTCGTGGAAATCGCCCCTACCCTAGCCAAAGGCAGGACAAGGGAGCACAAGAGAATAAGTGTTGGTGTCACAACCTGGTGCGGCTTTGACAGCTCCGAACTTTGCACAGAGGAACGCGTTTGTTAGAGAACACCATTAGTTAAATTAAATTAGGCTCATGTGCTCTTTTGAGCGTAATTGAAATGATACTGATATTTTTATTGATTGGCCGTTGGAGTAGGTGATGCTCTAATGCCCTCGCTGCTGTGAGTACAATTTGCAGTTGTTCCATGTTACTGTCTAGTAACTCCCTAATATTATGGCACAGTAACTGTGTTAATTTGAAATAATTTCTATTCTTTTTGCAATTTAGACCAGAAGCAAGAAGCATGTTGTTGGAGACCTCTTCCTCATAACTGTGCCTGCAAATTGAAGATCATCGAGTGCAAAGGAGTTCTAAAGACCATTGTAACTACTATCCAACTGGAAATACCCCCCAGGCTTAGGGATTTGTTGTTCCATTGATCTTAAGAGCTCTTTTTCCAGTGTAAATTGTACATATGTGGTTCGTTACAAATTATTTTTCCTTTTGTATCAATAAATACCAAGTAATGCAAATCGGTTTTGATGTCGTTGATTTTTAAATTATTTCAGAATTAATTTTCTAATAGTCGATGTGATTTTGCAGATGCAGGTAATTGCATGAGTTTGTCTTGTAAATATTTATCAATAACTCCAGTTACATTGAAGGGCTTCAAGGATGTCACCAACGGTGAAATCTTCCAACTGTTCTGTTGGAGTTGTTAAAACTCTTAAAAGGAGTTGGAAAGTAAAATATTTTTCACATAATAGAATCATAGACTCATTTTGGTTGGAAAAGACTTTTAAGATGATCAAATCTGGCCGTAAACCTAACACTACCAACTCCACCACTAAACCATGTCTCTCAGCACCATATCTACATGGCTTTTAAATACCTTCAGGCATGGTGACTCCACCACTTCCCAGGGAAGGCTGTTCCAGTGCTTGACGGCCCTTTCTGTGAATAAATTTTTCCTAATATCCAACCTAAACTTCCCCTGGTGTAACTTGAGGCCAGTTGCTTGTCGTGTTGCTTGCTACATGGGAGAACGGACCAGCCTTCACCTCTCCACAGCCTCCTTTCAGGTAGTTGTAGAGAGTGATAAGTTCTCCCCTCAGCCTCCTTTTCTCCAGGTTAAACCACCCCGGCTGCTTCTCGTAAGACTTGTTTTTTAGACCCTTCAGCAGCTTTGTTGACCTTCTTTGGTCACATTCCTACACCTCAATGTACTTCTTGTAGTAAGGGGCCCAAAACTGTACTAGAGGTGTGGCCTCACTGGTGCCGAGTACAGCGGTACCATCACTTCCCTCCTCCTGCTGGTCACTAGTCCTGATCCAGGCCAGGATCCCGTTGGCCTTTTTGGTCACCTGGGCACACGCTGGCTCATGTTCAGGTGGCTGTTGACCAAGACCCCCAGGTCCTTTTCTGCTGAGCAGCTTCCCAGTTGCTTTTCCCTGAGGCTGTAGCGTTGCTGGGGGTTGTGTCCAAAGTGCAGGACCCGGCACTTGGCCTCGTTGAACATCAGATGCTAACGCAGGTTAGCTTTGAAAAACGGTGTTCCTTCTTGACAGTGGCTTTGGTTTCTGTTCGAATCCCTGCTGTCCCTGCCATAGTTGCACAGAAACTCTGGCTTGAAATGTTGCATAATTATTCTGTTTTTCAGGTAAACCATAAACAGATCCGCATTCTACTGCAGCATTGTGATCATTCAGATTTGGTACGTGGTGACTTACCCTCTCCTCCACATTCTCTATGAAACGGTTAAGGTGTTTCTGTTTAGCTAGAGATGGTGCACCTTGAGAGCTGCCCATTACGGCAGGTCTCGCATAGTCATCAGGGTGAAATGAAATGAAAGCACCTCCCATCCCTTTGGGAAAACACGGTCCATTAGTTTTTCATTTGCCAGGAGCATCAGATTTTAATATTTTTCCCTTTCCCTTTATCCCCTGGGAATATCAATTTGCATAGATCTATTATTAATTCCACAGCGACGAGCTCATTTTCTCAAAAATCTTTACTGTGGGTAGTAAAAGTAGGTCTCCCTAGGAATTATTTGAAATCCAAATTGGATCCAAGTGTACTATGCATAGTGCTGGGTTGTTGTGGTTGTTGAGTTTCTTTTTGATCGTGGTTGGTTGATTTTTTTAAAGTGTTTTTGCCTTGTCTGAACTTATTTTTGTTAGAAGTGCTGTAGAGTTGTCCAGCATTTAAAACTCGGGAGCCTGGATGAGTATTAAAACAGCTTTTGAAGGTGAGAATATGAGGAAAACCAGAACAACCATGTACTGGGTTATGAATCATCGTGTATTAAGCTATTATTGGGAGCAGCCCTACGGAGAAGGACCTGGGAGAACTGTCGAATGAAAAGCTGGACATGAGCCGGCAATGGGTGCTCACAGCCCAGAAAGTCCACTGCATCCTGGGCTGCATCAAAAGCAGTGTGGCCAGCAGGTCATGGGAGGGGATTCTGCCCTTCTCTGGTGAGACCCCACCTGGAGTACTGTGTCCAGCTCTGGAGTCCTCAGCCCAAGAAAGGCATGGACCTGTTGGAGCGGGTTAAGAGGAGAGCTATGAGCATGATCGGAGAGCTGGGACACCTTTGAAGAAAGGCTGAAAGAGCTGGAGCTGTTCAGCCTGGAGAAGAGAAGGCTCCGGGGAGACCTTACAGCGACCTTATGTACCTCCAGCACATAAGCAGGACTTACAAAAAAGACAGGGACGGACCTTCTAGTAGAGCCTGTTGTGACAGAAGAAGGGGCAATGGTTTTAAACTGAAAGAGTGTAGATTCGGACCAGATGTAAGGAAGAATTTTTTTATGCTGAGGGTGGTGAGACCCTGGCACAGGTTGCCCAGATCGGTGGTCGATGCCCCATCCCTGGAAACTTTCCAGGTCAGTTTGGACGGGGCTCTGAGCAACCTGCTCTAGTTGAAGATGCCCCTGCTTATTGCAGGGGTGTTAGAGCAGGTGACCTTGAAAGGTCCCTTCCAACCCAAACCATTCTATGATTGTGTGAAGTTATTCAAGTGCTGCAGAGAAGGGATCAAGAGGGGTTTTCCACTCCTGGAAGGTTCTGTAAGCTCTGTTTATAAAATTCCTTCCCCTAAACTCCGCCCAAGCAGCGCTTGTTAGGCCTTTGCCAGCAAGAGCTTTGCTGAAGTGAAAGCTCATGAACCTGCATTTCTTGCGGTTTTTGAAGCCCTGTCTCAAATCCAGGAAGTATTTACTGTTAAACTAACAAAGATGGTTAATACATCTTTTTATTTCATCTGATTTAACCTGGAAGAATCAGAATATGTGCCCTTCCTATGCCAGTTAGTCTCGGTCAGAACTTCAAGGGAGGAGCCAGTTCCACTAACAACTGTACAGCGACCCAATATTAACTTGGAGAAAGCAAAGAGCTTCTTTGCCTTGTATCTTTGTATTCGTTCTTTGTTGGTTTGGGGGTGATGTGGTGTTTTTTTCACTTCCCCCAGTGATCACAGATGTACTGCTTCAAGTTTGTCATGTCGCTGGAAGGTCTAAAATGTTTCCAGAGTTTTAAGAAGTGATAAGCACCAGGTAAGGTGCACGATTCACAGGGGGCCCAACAGAAGCTGAGGCTGCATTTCTCTTGCATGGAGAAGAATTCAACTTAATTTTTGTCCTGGCAGATAAAAAGAAAAGTAAAAGTTTTAAAAATTATTCCAATTGGTGGGCTTTCGCTGCTGCAGTGCAGGAGGAGGCGGGTTAACCAGTGGCCCAGGACCAAGCAAAGGTGCCACTGGTTATACTGTAGCCCAGTTGCAAGTGTGGAATGTGAGTTTCTCACTCAGCACGTGCCACAAGCCACAGAGTCACTGCTCGGGGATTACCGAGCCGGTTCTGAGCGCCTCTGCTCATTTGTGCCTTGAAATGTGGTAGATGTAAAGGCAAAGAAGTTGCCTCATTAGAAGTTTTTCTTACTTACAATAAGTTTTTCACTCAGAAGGGGGTGAGTTAGGTTGCCTAGGGAGGTTGTAGATGCCCCAACACTGGATGTGTTCAAGGCCAGGCTGGATGGGGCCTTGAGAAACCTGGTCTAGTGGGAGG
>JAVSBS010007028.1:66185-113161 GCA_033124195.1 Coracias cyanogaster | reverse complement strand
TCAGGCAAGAAAGGAAAGAGGCCAGCATGGCTGAGTCCAGAACTGCTGGTTGAACTAAAGAACAAGATGAAACTGCACAGACAGTTACAACTGGGACAGGTAACCTGGGAGGAATATAGGGACGCTGCCTGGTTATGTAGGGACATATGAAGACAGGCTGAGGGATTGGGGCTGTTCAGCCTGGAGAAGAGAAGTCTCCTGGGGGACCTTATACTGACCTTCCAGTACCTGAAGGGGGCCTATGAGAAGGCAGGGGAAGGTCTATTCACAAGGGTTTGTAGTGATAGGACAAGAAGCAACGGTTTTAAGCTAGGAAAAGATAGATTTAGGTTGGATATTAGAAAAGAGTTCTTTAACATGAGGATCGTAGAGCACTAGAATGGGCTGCCCAGAGAGGTGGTGGAGGCCCCGTCCCTGGAGTCATTCAAGGTCAGGCTTGATGGGGCTCTGAGTAGCCTGACTGACCTAGGTAGAGATGTCCCTACTTGTGTAGGGACGTTGGAGTGGATGACCTCTGGAGGTCCCTTCCAGCCTAAAACATTCTATGATTCTATGATTTCCATTAAAGGCAACCATTGCAAATAAACAAAAAATTAAACATATTCAGCTGCTCACATCTGTGTATACATAGGCATCTGTCATGGTTCTCCTAACTTTTTCAGTTCATCCTGCATACTCCAAATTCAACTAAACCTTTGAGTCCAAGAACTTTTACTTTTTCCTAGATGTAATTTACATGGTCATTTCCCATACATCATGAGCTTCCTTTTCACATCACCAAGATGAAATCAAAAGCTTAGCTCTGTATATCTCTAGGTCTTTGATAGTGATTGTGTAGGGATCATAACGATTGGAAAGGATTATATTGTTAGATGTGGAGGGACCTAAAATAACAATGTTTTAAGCACTGCTGGGCTTTAGTACAGACTACCTGTTACAAGTTGGTGAGCAAGTCTGTGTTAAGATGTTGTTCCAGAGGGGTTAACAGATTGCATTTGTTGTTGGGTTACTGGTTGCATGTTTCCTTAGCCAACCTGTGGCTGAGTGACAGGAAGGAAAGCTTCCGATTTGTGTTGATTATAGCAATTAATAATAATAATAATAACAATTATAATAATAAATTGATTCTAATTACCATGGATGCAATCATCTCCCACCTGTAATGACAGAAAATGCTTAGATACTTGGAAAAAAATATTAGAAGCCAAGTAGAAGAGCTGTTTGATTTGGTTGTTCATGTCTTGCTGCCTGAAGCAAGGAAGGCTGGAAGGTGCCAGCTAGTGGCCAGGTACATTAGAAGTATTTTGTGCTCTCTCTTTACTCAAATGTCTATGGAAAAATACGTCCCTTTGAAATACAGTGTTTGAAATTTATGGATCCCTTAGAAAGAAAAATTAATAACATTTTATTGTTTTTTATTTGAATACTTTCCATAATTGGTGAAGAAACCTACGACATTCTTCCTTATCTCTTAGCATTATTTACAGCTGCGTGATCCCATTTTGATCATCTTACCATGATCAAACCATTATTTTAATTCTCATTCCTGCAGAACATGCTGCAGCAAATATAAAAGCATAGAAACTTTTACAATTTTTTAAGAACAGGGTGCACAACTCAAACAGCTTTGTAGGTATTTTTAATTCCCCCAAAGAAATGTGGATAGTTTTTTTTCAGAAGATCGATTTCAGTAATAACCTGCCCCCCTGATATTTTTAAACTTTGCAACAGCAGTTACTACTTATAAGAAATGCATGTGTTGATACAATTATTCCAAATGCTCTGAAAGCGTAGTTTTCAACAGGGATTTAAGTAAGAGAAATATATATTGAAATTTTAGAGTTTGTACCAGGTTTCTCTCAGTAGCAGCTCTCCAACTTTTTACTTCCCCTGACCATCCTCTTTCGAGAACACGTCCTATCCTATCCCATCACGGACACTTTCTCTTCCTCTGCTACCTGCTTGCCTTGCATGTCCAGCGCAGAGCTGAAGAAACAAAGATTAATTGCTGGGCCTATTACAGTTTCTCAGTGCTCAGGTTGTCCCTTGTGCAGCTTGTACAGATGGAGAAGGCAAGACTGAACTCAAGGTGTCTGCTTTTCCCTGTAATGTGAGTTAAACCTCTGGGCTGGCCTGGGCTCTCCGCGCTGTGTGGCAACAGATGGAGGAGGGACCATCAGGTATTGATAGGGCTCCCGATTCTACTTGTATTTAAGCCTCTCACCCTGCCAAACTGACAGGAACCTCGCACGAATACCACTGCTTGTGCCTCAGTTGTGGGTCTGCAGATCTAAAAAACAGGGATGTTACACAGTTTTGCAGAGAACGAACGCTGCTGTAGGAGATAGGGTCCGATTTACACTGGTTTCACATTGAGCAGAAAAATCCTGAGGTTTTTCGCTCAAACTGTGGAGATGGGAAAGCACAGAAAAACCCCAACAACTGCCAAACTCAAATCTTTGGGGTTGTTAAAGCATTTCCCCTTATTTCTAAACTCTTGGGTGTCATTCCTTTAATATTTTCTAATATTACATTGCCACGGTGAGAACCGGCAATTTAAAAGCAAACTGCCGCTCTACTGAGAGTTAGTATTTTTATATAATTGCGTAACTCTGTGAGCAAATAGTTTAGGGCTTGTCTCATGGCCTTGCACAATCCTTTTCCACTTATCTCCTCCCAAGGGCTGCAAAGCTCTGCTGGACTAAGTATGCTGAAGACCTGCCATGGTGTTAGCGGTATTTATTAGAAACTGCAGTGCTGATACGTGTCACCATTTAAGCTGTTTTCTGGGCAGGTCACTAAATTTCAAGTCCATTGATTTTGACTGGAAGGGTGCAGCGCACCACCTACCTTCCCATATTATACCATCTTGGTTACATCCCACTGCCGTAGGTTGCAACTATGTCTTTTCCTGTCTTAGGCCTTATGCTTCTGTTGACAGGCTGTAATTTAGGCTGGCATGCAACAATTCTGTCGCTGAGACCTTTGGTGAAATAAAGTTGGTTTTAAAAGTAGTAAGAATCTTTAGACGAGAACACACAAAAGGGGTTCATTACCATTTCATTGCTGTGTTTTCAAAAACTTACCCCTTCTCATCCTTTCTGCTAAATTTGTTTGGACTTTGGCTTCTCGAGGAAGTCATGAAATTGGAAGGTGCTGGATTTCCTGTATAATGATGTTCTCACTCTGCAGGTCTCAAGTGCTCAGAAATAGACTGAAAATTCAAGGCTTTGGCATAGCAATCTTGGTTTGTTTTACAGAATAATCATTCTCTGTCTTTGGGCCTTCTTTTATTTATTTTTTTTAAATTTTTTTAATTCTGTATTTGTGTTTGACTTTTGATGATATCTTGTATTTTTCCCCCAAAACCTAAGATTTGGTTTTTTTTAACCAAATGCTGAGACTCTGAAGTTTGGCTCTAGGTCATTGAAGAAACCCCTAACATTTACTTGTAGGCAAATCAAAATTGACAGCTTGTTTTCTCCACTGATACTGCCATGACTTATGTTCCTGTTTTACCTACACTTGTCTTTAAGCTAGTCCGTGATGTTACTTTACTATAAATTATTTATATTGCAAACTTCATTCCCTAACACTTGTTAGTTCTCTTTGAGGTAGAGCCGGTGAAAGGTCTGGAGAGCCTTGCTGAAAAATCAATAGCTCCGTGATCCAAACTGTAATAATTAAACAAGGGCAATTAAATGATCAAGCGACCAACCTAGTCCATCTATGACAAAGTGCCCTTTTGTCTCATAACAGTGCGGTTGTTAATGCATGCAGTGATTAAAAGTCACAGCAAGGTAGGTCTTACTGGAAAGTGTCCTTTCCAAGCTGCTGCGTGGAGTGGTAGCTGCAGACATTTCTGGGCAACATGTGGTCTTGCTTAATCTGGATTTGGGCCATTTGGCTCGAGTATTCTCTCACTTGCTGAGCTGCTGCAGATTTGTCTGATTTAAATTAAAATTATTGTTGATGTATCCACAGTTGCATATAACTGTAAGCAGACTCTGGAGTGCGTAGGTCTGTGACCTTTCTCTGTAGTCTCCATTTCCTCCAAGTGACACCGAGGACTCATCCTTCTCACCTGCCGCTGTGGCATGGGACATATTGCTGGCAAAGTGGCACACATGGGCAGGTAGGTTTGGAGGGGATGTGCTGCCACGAGGGACAGTAATGGTACAGGAAAGTGTGTTTGCAGGTTGTGGTGCAGGATCCGACCCTCACCAAGGGGTTTGTTGCCAGCTTCGATTGCTCTCTCTAATTGGGATCACACTGATCGGTTGCTAAAATGATGCTCCTGACAGGCCAGAGTGAGCTTTCCTAAGAAAAGCCTGAATCACGTCTCTCAGCATGGTAGTCTGGCTGATGTGAAATAAAAGGTATGTTTGTCAGTTTTGTGTCAGGTATCCTCCCTCACCTCCTGCTGGGGAGCAGGGCTGATATGATTAGAAGCAGCTCAGACATGCCTTTTGGATTGCCTGCAGCAATACTAGCAGGGACTTTGTTTTTTGGTTTCCATTTTTAACGCTGGGCTTGGTTCCTTCCAGTTCTCCATTTCTGTTGCTCTTCTGAAGATTGCTCATCTTGCTGAATGCACACAGCTGTTAGAGAAATGCTTAAAATAACCCCAGATTTCTGGCTTAGGTCACAAACTGGGGAGTGAAAATATTTAGTCAGAAGTGTTTAAGCAGCAGACAGTGGTGTTTGCAAATAATCCCCCAAAATAAACAGGGACTTCTCTGAAAAGGTAGAACTAAGGGTTTCGCTGCTGACTGGGAGCCTGTAGAAGTCGATTAATGGTTGTGATTGCACTGACAGCCAGAAAGGGGATGAGCTGGAAGTGTAAAATCCACAATGATGCAGTGCTTTGTGTCAGCACACACCATTTATGCTGTGCACGCTTTCACTTTCCAACGTGATTCAACACTTTCCATATAGGTGATGTTGTGGCCTATGTGAAACACAGAAATTTAAAGTTTTAAGGCAGGCAAAAGCCTAAATATCTCAGTCCGGCAGCACCACCTCAGGGCCTAATGGAAGTGGTACTCAAGGGCTCTGCTTTTCTGGTTCCCCGTTGGGAATGTGTTTTCCATGAAGCATTATGCGCTTCTCCATTTGCTGAGTTTCTAAGGTGGAGACATCAGCGTATTCCAGTGGAAACAGACCTTTGTGCATGAGCCTGTGATTAGCTGGAAGTCCCATTTTTCTCAAGGAATAGCTTGCACGGAAATTTTCAACTGCCTCTGTGCAGCTTGAGAAGCAAGCTCTCAGCTCTAAGACTGTTCTGACCGTCCTGCTATGTGTACTGGGTTGTACCACAAGCACTTTGCTAGGTCGGAGGGAACCAGACCCTTTGCAGTATCACAGGGCCTGCAACCTTGCTTCCACTGCATTTCTTAGAAGTCATCTGGATCTAAGAGGGCTTTGTGCAGACCACTCTAGAAATCTCCGTAGCATTTGGACCTCCATTGGCTTTCTTTAGCAGGGTCCATGGCACGGAGGGAAATGTTGGTTTCCCTATTTCACTTCACAAATGCTTTACTCTTGCCAGCAAAGCCCCTATCTGGACAGCGTGCCAGTTCTCTTTGGCCTGTAATAAACTACCGCCCGCTCGTGGAGTTGTGGGCATCTAGTTTAATGCTAGTGGTATTATGATAAATGTTGTGTGATACTAAATTAGGTCTGCCAAGGATTGATATGACTTTTATCCCGTTTTTTAAATACATATAAAAGTGTCCCTGCTGTAGAGCTGCCTCCTTTGGCAGATTTATCAGTGCATTTGGGAATAATGGTGCTGTATGATGATTATAAAACTATATAAAGCATTCTTTACTGTTCATTACCATTGCTCTGTATTAACTCATGATTATCTCCTGATGCATTACAGTTGCAAAACCCAAGCCCCACCATATGAGAGTCTGAACGATGTGATCTCATTTGGACACTAGACAGTTTGGGGAGGAATACACGCTCATTTGCTTTCATGCAGAGGCAATGGCCTGTCTTCTTCCAGCAGCTTGCAGAGATTCCCACAAATGCTAGAAGTGAGTGGTAGGAGGTTTTTCTATGGGCTGTGGGCAATCCATACACAATCCATGTTTTGGATATGCTGATGTGGCCCCAGGCCAGGCAGCAGAGCAGCAGTATTCCTCAGCATGAGCAGCCTGGTCAACTCAAAACCCCTGCAGGGCTTGAACAGATGCTGTGGCTGAAGAAAATGCCCCTCCTGCACGGAAGCAGTAGTGGTGACACTTCCAAACCTAACAGCAAACACAATTGGTGAATCTTCAGTGGCTCTTAGTGTGTTGTGTAATGATAAAAAGGTGCTTGAAAAAAATGTCAGAATTGCATTAGGTGGCCTCACTGATTAGAATTAAACAACCAAAAAATCCAGCCCTGAGCATCTCAAAACCTTTGTTTTTTGACATGAGGCAAATCCCAGGGATGCGCCTGAAAATAACTTTCATTGCCTTCAGAAGCCTCGGGATAATGCCATTAGCACCCCAGCTGCTCTTCCTCCTGTTGGTGAACATGTATACATGGGAATTGCCCGTTGATTTCTGAACATCAGACGTGCATCAATTAAATATCACAGTGTACTGGGAGCACTCTTTCACTGCTCATGACTTTTGTTTGCGTATAAGACATCTGGCTCTGTGAGTGCAGCATCAGTTTGATTTTTCTAGTTGCTTCTTTCTCTTTGAGTGAAGCAAAGGTCATCTTGAATGCTGTGGGAAACCTTCCCCTGAAGTCAGGAGCGCACATCTATGTCTCGTAGCCATGCATGCAATGGCTCTCTGATTGCATTTTGCGTGGCCAGCCGATGATAACATTTTATTGAATTGGTGCATAGATTAAACCTCCTCAGCCATGACAATTAAATAGGAAAAATGTGTATGCCATTTACAGGGATAATACTTAATCAGAAATAGACAAGAACATGAGTCACCAGTTCAGAAACAAACCCAGTCTTTATATAAATTCAATTGAACTTGTTCCAGCTGTTTGCAGCAAAAAAAAAGGTAGCATTTTTCATAGATGTGACAACTGCAAATGAGCCCAGTTGAATTTGCCCAAAAGCAGAACCTTCAGGGCATTTTAAAGACCCCACATCAGCATTTATTGATGGTGGCTGGGGAAAATAGCTAGGCAGTGGCGAAGGCTGGAGGGTGCTGAGCAATGTGGGGCTTGGGAATACAGCACACAAAACTTGCATCTCACTACAACTTCAGTTCACAGGTGTGCACGAGAACCAGCTACAGCTGCTGTGCTCTGGTCCCATGGTCCTGGCTGCCATGGTCCTCACGGCCCACCCCAGGGGGCTGAAAGTCCTGTGAGGGACTGATGCTTTAGGTGGAGGCAAGGCTAGAGCATATTGAAACAAACCCTTTTTCGCACAGCATGTTCCCATTAGGGACAGCAGAGAGAGCACTGGGCACTTGGCTGCATTTTTGACAGTCAATTAGTATTAATTGAACCCAAGACATTGAGATAAATTATTAAGAATCGTCAGAGCTGACTAGCAGAGGGAGGTCTGCTGGGACAGCAGCAGTCTAGAGATGTTCCAGTTGTTTTCAAGTTTACCATAACCTTTTTGGCAGAGAAAACAAGCTGGGTGTTTCACGCTGACAGGTTTAGTTGCACAAAATGACACTCCAGCCTGGCTGGAGACGAAAGCAGAGGAAGTTTCTCACTGAAACTTTACTTTGTCTTCAGGGTGTCTAAGAATTGTAAATGGGTATGCTTTAGGACTACGCTGTCAACATCCCCTGGTCTGCAATATTTTCCCCCCAAATCACGGACCGTCGGTTAATTCCCTTTAAATCCATTCAATCTGTTCTGCTGCTTCCAAACTTTAGTGATTAAAGTGCCTCGTGGTCCCAAGCACAAAAGTCTAAGTAGGAGGCAATCTTCATGGCAGCGACCTTAGCGCTTTTCAAAAATTAGCATTATGTTAACTTGACAGGGTCTTTTGCCCTCATAAACCCATGTTAAGTGAGGTTAATTATCCCATCCTTTCATTCTTTACTAACCTGTCTCCTCTCACCTGCCCAAACTGATTTTGGCTGACAGGCCTGCACATGCTATACTCTTTAACCATTTTAAGACCTGGGTCCTTTATTTATTTATTCTAGCCTCATGAGACCTGGCTGTATTCCAGGCAGTGCTGAAAAATCAATGCTGATTTTGCTGAGTGCCCCTTGGCCACCTTATTTTAAAATTCTTGGCTATGAAGTAAGTAGACTACTACTCTTAATATGTCCAACTTGAGTAAATGAACTAGTTCATCCTAGCTGAGAAAGAGAAGCATTAGTTTCACCTGCCTAGACATTTACCTCGATGAATGGCTCAAGGAAGTTCCAGTGCAGATCAGCTAATGACACCGAAATCAGGCACTCTTGCTAAAAAGACAGGAAAATGAATTTACGTCCTCAAGGAGACCTTGTGCATCCGTGTATGCCTCAGTAAAGAAGATATACACACATTTACTCAGACGAAATGCTCAATCACCGTGTTATACAAGCAAGAACATGAATGACAACGTACAAACGAGGGACATGTGTGAGCATATTGAATACAGCAGCGCTGTTCCTGATGTGGCAGCAATGTGCTATTATTTACCAATCCCTTTCAGTCTTCTACTTAGCAGAAATTCATTTCCAAGAAGTGCATGAGGTAAAATCCAGGGCAATTTAATTTGGCGTTGAATCAAAGGTGGGGGAGTGAGGGGGAGAAAAATCCTAAGCATTCTTCTAGGAGAGGAAACTAAAAATTCAGCATCCAGCAAGTGAAGAGGGACATCAGCTGATTCTCCCCGTGAGGGTGAACCTGCACCCCGATGTGGGAATGCAGTTTGGGTAGGTGTGCCTGAGATCCTGCTGCATGCACAGTTCAAGTCACAGATCTGCAGCTGCAGAGGGCAGTTCTAAATAATCTGTTAAATCATAGTATTTAAGGGCATGGGATTTCTTAGCCTTCCTGCAAACGTTATAATTTGAATGAATAAAACCTGAACTTTTGATTTATTTGTGATACTTAGTGTGTGCCTCGAAATAGAAAGGGTTCCTCTTTTGCTTCGGCTATTTGCATGCCAGCTAGACTTGTCTCCTGACCTTGAAACCCGAAGAAAATGTGTTTCTGTTGTCATCAATCATTCTTCTGCAAATGAACAGGTCCTCCTGAGTGCTAGGACAGCAGCAGGACAGGCAATATTCTCCAGGCTATGAGTGGCTTCCCTCGCTTGGCAAACTGGCACATTTAGTGTGTGAGGGAGAAATAAAAGGTAAATGATATAAAGTAAACCAGATACAGTAAATGATACGAAATAGGGAAGTACCTTGGTAGTGTTGGCTCTGGTAAGGACAGAGCTGCAAAGTCCCCTTGCAACCTGCTGCACAGCAGTGAGCTGCCAGTGCTGTTCTTGTGGAGACATAAGGCTCATTAAGTGGGGAGCTATGCCTCTCCCCCAACCTCAGTCTCACTGGTTGCAGCAAAAGGTCATTTTTTAAATGATGAGATCTGCTCAGTGTCACCTTGCCTCCTCTGCATCCTCACCATTGGAGTCTCCTTGGACCACTGGGCACGAACAGTGACAATAGGCTGGAAGGAGGTGATGCATGGAGGAAAGCAAATGGAACTAGTATTTTTTTTGGCCAAGAAGGCCATTAAGATGTGCCTTTTCTTAATGACTGGCACAATTTGTTGTTATCCCAAAAGTCAGTGGAGTCTTAGCTTAAAGCTAGGAGAAAACTATGACAAGTCAGATCCCTTCTACAGGAGAAGCAGCATTATGAGCTTAGTTGTAGCCTAGCTACAGCTTTTCTGCAGTACTCAAAATATTATAGGTGTAGCTGTCATAAAATAACATCTCTGACATCAGGTCTCAATTGAGGCTGAGCAATACATTATTTCCTTCCATAATACTAGTAGCAGACTTCAGAGACGGGACCTGGTTTCTCTAGAAAAAAAAGGAAAAAAGAGACACAAAGCAAAGTAGCAGACAGAGCAATGTAGGTTCCCAACTGAGGGCAAATAAGTCACGTTTAAGATGTCAAGGGGAATTTGGGAGATTTATGTTCAACTTGCTTCTCCGCAAGCAACTTCTTGCGTGTCTGCAAACGGGTCCTTTAACCTACCTGTGTTGCAGTGACCTCTTTGTAAACCACCGATATGTTTTGCTGATGCCGATGGATTTCTTCGATGTGATCTCAGCAGGCATTGCTTGTGTCCTCAGGCTTTCTTTAGGAAAGATTAGATATGTATAATTGACTTACACAGACCCTGTACGTGTTTGTACAGCACCTTGCACAGAGCGATCGTGATGCTGCCATGTGGGCTCTTCACGTGTCTGCCAAAATGCATGTCGTGGTCAGCAAAACACAATGCTATCACTTTTCCTATTACTCTTTACCTCAGTTTTATTTTTTTGGAAAACTGAAGTATGAATTGGCTAGCAGCATGGCTCTCTGCATTTGTGTACATGCACACGTAGCATCACGGTGAGCTGTTGGCTTCCTAGGAAGTAGGAAGCTGTTAGCAGGACAGCCCTTATAAAACAAGGAAATGTTTGTGTTGGGAAGTACCCAGGCACTTCCTAATAGGCTGTGCTAAATTCCAAGGCAGGGAAACAAAAATATGCATGCATATGCAATGAACTACTCAAATAGTATTTTATTTCTATCTAGAAGATTAAAGCTTTGCTCTTGTTGTTGGAGAAAGTCTGGCTGAAAAGGAGGTAGGAGCTTTTCTTTTTCCTCTTTTTCTGCCTCTTTGTGTGCATGTGTGTGAGAGAAAGTTGCCATGGTGAACCAAGGGTGGGAAAAACTCTGTTTTTTCCCCACAAAACTGTAATCTTATTCATCTTGATCCTGCCTATTTCCTGAGCTACATATACATATGTATATATATTTATATGAAATATATATATGCATGTAGTCACTCACATGCATGCACACAAAGCTGCTTTGGAAAAAGGGATATGGGACTCGTCACTGTGGAAAGCCACAGTCTTCTAAAGCCACGGAGCTGATTTTTTTGTGAATGGCTCAGCTGGTGACTTTACTTGGCTATGCTTCCAATTTAAGCACAGCAATCTTGGGAGGACTGGGTGAATCAGAGAAACACTTCCAGATTATTAGCATTTTAATAGCAAAATGAGGGTGATTGTCCCCCACCCCCAGCAAGGTTCTTATGGAGGTGCCGCAGAAATGTGTATGAAGAACTGGAAGCTACTGTATTAAACACAGCCTATTCAGCCACTGCAGACATAAAAATGAACAGGGATGGCTTTTCTATTTAATAACCTTTTTTGCTCGCTGTTAAAACAGATACAGTGAGAACAGTATGATCTCACTGCAGGAGATTTTAATAAGGACAGAGAAGATTTCAGCCTTGTGTAACATTGCCGTAGCCAAATTTCCAGCCTGTGGACTGCAGCACATTCCTGCCTTCGCAGTGAGCTTGGGGAAATATTTCACCCCTGCTTCACATTAGGGCTGGGGAAATGCTCCTCAAACTAAACTCATAAATGGAGCTGCTGAGAAGTTTTTTCAATTGCCTGTTGTTTTCCACTGGGGACTGATGGTAAGCTGAAAGGGGAAGGGAAACATTTCAGTGGCATTTCAAAATTTCAGTTTGAAATACAGGTAACTTCAGCTCTAGTTTTTTAGCCTGATGTTTAGGCTCCAGGGGACAAATAAAAATGGGTTAGAGTGCCGGTTCCTTTTGACCAAAATATTTAAATATGGGTACATCAATATATGGCAGATGCTTGCTAAAAACCTAATGCTCCCCAGCATTTTCAGACAGAGGTAGCACATCTCTGTCTGGAGAGCCTGGCTGGCAAATCTCTTGGTCCATATCATCTTAGTATATCTTACTTGTGAAATACAACAGGGGGAAGTGCTCTCAGTGGTAGTTAAATATTACTGATATGATCTTTGTTCTATGGCTTTGTGGCTTTACTATTTTACAAAGGTCAGCATTAATTCAGCAATTTTCTTGCCTTTATTCCGGTAAAAATCTTGCCATATCCGTTTGTTCCTTGCAGTTTATTATTCCTAGACTGGTGTCTGCTGTTTAAAGCTTAATGGAAATCCTGAGAAGTACGATTTCCCACCTGTCTGTGTGAGTTTAGTACTTACAGCACTTCTGAGTAATTTCTTCGCTTGCTCTGTTCATAATTACAGCTGAACCCAAATGTAATGTGTAGTCAAGCTCAAGTCAAGGGAGCTCTGCTGATACTCTGCTTCCTTTTACTCTTAAAGTTAAGGACAACAGGAATATGATTCTCTTTTACTTTTCACTGCTCAGTCATAGCCTGAGCATTCTTGAGCAGATCAGTGATGCTAAGGTCTCCACCTGGTGGGGACACAACCCTTTTTTAAGGGCTGTAGTGGGATAAATGCCACTGACGAGTGCAGCACACCAAAAACCATGGTGATAGAGTCCAATAGCAGTGGTCAAGTGCCAAGGCATCTGTCTCTTTGCCTTGCTGGGTTCACACTGCTTTGCTACCCTGAAAGCAGGGCTTTCAAAATTAGCTTTGAACTTTTAGGTGGCTTGCTTCATCTAATGAGCATGGCAGCTTCTTTAACGAACATCAGAGCCGGGTGCCGACTCAGCTAATTTGATTGCGTTTTATGCATTAATCAAAATCCTCATAGTAATCTGACCTTAACTAGGGCATAAGAATGCTGAATGCTGGTCTGCACTTCCCTTTCAACACTATAGTGGGATGTTGCAGTGAAGAAGGTCCTCTGGGCCACAGTCCAATCTTCCCTGTGACCCTGCCTGTAATTTATATTCCCTGGGAATATTTTCCCTCTGAGTAATTCACAAAGGCATGGTGGCTCTTTCTTCTTCACCCACAGGGATCAGGCCCCATTAGTTTATTTCCTACCCCTTCTTGTGGGTCATCATGTTGTGAAACTTAAAAAAAAAATCCTGTGGAAAGCAAACTTATCTTGGAAACTATGAGAGTACATTTATTCAAAGGGAGTATTGTTAACTCATTTGTGAGATTAAAAATGGAGAAAATTGCCTAGCAATGCAACTAGATAACTTCCATAACATATCAACTCCAGAAAGTACTTTGGGAGAGGATGGCAGACAGTAATTTATGTAACAATTAGTAAGCTATTGATTCATGATGTCTTAAAAATTTTTGTTGCCATTGAACCAACCAATAACTTACTTTGACAGAAGTAATGTTTGATTCCACATTTCCATTAAGCATACAGCCTCTCCTCCATCTATCAATCACCCGGGCTTGGCTCCCAACCGTCTCCCACCTGGCAAAAAGTGCACAAGTGCCATGCTTTGGCCTTTCCACAGTAAGTCCTTCTGCTGTACAGGGCTTTGGTCGCTTTATCACAGTAGCAGTCAACATGGGCAGAGGTGGAAAGCCTCTTTTTACAAGACCTCATCAAGGGCAAGGACCACCAGAGGTGTAAGGATGCCTTGTGGACACCTATGTGTTATCCACATAAAGAAATCCATCATAAATAATGTTATTGGGTTGAAGTCATATAGCCACGTCTATATTCACATTTCAGTCTAGGAAATACTTTTCTAACCTCTCCTGCCATATATCCCCTGATGATCTTGCCTTAACCTAGGTGCCTTAATAGTTCACATGAATTGCGTCCTAAAAACATCTGGTTTTGCTTCCTTGCTTATGAAAGGAGCTTGCCTTAGCCCATCTGTGGCTGTTGGCACTGTGGATGTCTGAAGTTAGTTACATGCAATTCTGTCCGTGTCTGTCCCTTTGTCTCATGTGTTTCCACTTGTGACAGTCAACAGTGGATTTTGGGCTCCAACATTCCTGTAATCATCTATTCTGCAATTCCTACCCCCGAGGGCAAGGATAAGGGTAAGTTTAGCCACCTGCCTAAAACTGCATAGTGTCTGAAACCTGAGCTGTACCCACCTTCCCATTCTGAATAAAGGATTTAAGGTTGGGCTTGAAAAAGGCTGAGGATTCAGTGGACTTGGAGAAAGCTTTGATCTTGGGCAGCTGGGTTTGGAGTCCCAAAAGCTCCACATAAGAGCCAGGGACCTCAGCTTTATTCCCAGATTTGCCTCTAAACTAACGAATCACCTTGTGTAAACAATTTATATAATCTGTTTGTATTTCCCTTTCCTCAATTTTTGTCTTTCTTGTCTAACTAGAAAGGAACAGCTCCCTTTGACTTTAACACTATAGGGCCTTTGGCATCTGTTGGAGATTCTAGCTGCCACTGAAATGTAAATATTGATTACATACAGAATATATTTAAAATGCTATTAAAGCTACAAATGGGCTAGTCTGAAGTTTAGCTGTAGAATGTCTCTGGGATGAAGAAAGACTTTTTGAATGCCTTTGAGAAAAGAGATTGAGTTAGAGCATCCATTTTCCTTTTAAACACAACAGGTGTTGTTTTCCATTTAATTTCCATTGCTTTTTGTTTCTGTTTCTGGAGCAGGCAGTTTACCCTGCCCCTAGAAAAAAATCAGTAAAAGGAATCACTGTTTGTTGCACTTCCTTACATTGAAAATGTCTGATGCATTTGCAACTTTAAGATTCTTTCTAATGTAATGTATTGGGCAGGTTATTTTGTTCAAAGCAAAGTGAATCCTGCTCATTTTGCCCAATCCCCTCCAGCGTGAAAATTTTAAAAGTGGTCTTAGCTCACAGCTGGCTCCTTCAGACAGCCCTGTCACACAGCATATTCAAGCTATTGCTGCCTGTCCTACTGCGGCCATCCCACTGGCTCATCATTGGATGTTTCTCTCCATCCTGGCTTCTGTCAATTCCTCCTGCCTCCATGAATGCCTCTTTCCTTGCTTCCCCCATCTGTCCTTCCCTATGTCCTATATTTCCCATAAGCTTGGGGCTTATGGTTGTCTGAAGAATCGTGTTGCCTGGCTCCTTGAATACAGATAAAGTCCCTATAATTTGCCTCTAGCCTTTGTTCTTACCCCCATTTTCTTCTCATCCCACAGTCAGAAGCCTTCGCTCCTATCTCCACCCCAAAGGGGTCCTAGCAGCTCCAAAAATACAGCTTCAAAAAAGAGTAAGGGCAGCAATGATTCCATACCATGCAATGGCACAGCTGGCTTGATAGACTGAGGCTGGCTATTGATCTTCGAGCACTCACTGCGTAGTGCCACCGAGATCGTCAGCACTTCTGCAATTAGCTGCTGATCAGGGTGAGCAAAGATTGGCAGAATGAAACCCATGATGACTTCTGTGCAGATATGCCACAGGGTATTTTTTTTCTTCCAGTGCTGCAATCTCCTTTCCAGCAGTATAATTCTCTCCTGCCTTTGAAGGTCTGTATGTTTTTTTCAGTCAGCTTTTTTCTTTCCGGTTCCTGGTTAGAACTTTGCAGTTTGAGCAATATTCCCAGGAGACAAATTTTAAGAAGGTTTGTGGAGAGGCGAAATAGAGATGTCTGAGAACTGACAGGATCCTAGCACACGTGAAATTAAAATATTTCCCTTTCATGGCAGTGCTTTTGTCAATGCAAGACTGACATCCAAGCATAACCTGGAAATTGAGACCTCATTAGCACTTCTCCGAATGGGTGTGTTGGGGTAGATCTCTTTCAAGCATTGGCACGTGTTTATCAGTGTGGCTGTAGGTAGTTTCTGTGTGCCACTGCCTGGTTCTTCTATGGGTTCATCTCTCTGTACCTACACACAGGACCGCAGGCACTGTTGTACAGTCATTGCTGCTCCACCGAGGAGCATTTTCTATACTGTTTTACACTTTACTGCTTGAATTCTAGCTCAGAATTAATTCATGTTGTGGCCCTGAACCTCTTCAAGAAACAAGTGAGTTTTCTACACTATATTGAGAGCAACAGACTCCAGCCTGTTGGTCATGGGATAACTTTAAAAAAATGCTTCCTTTCTCAATTTGGATTTGTTTGTTGTTCTAACAGTTCTTTGTTTTTCTCTGACTTAAGTTAAAAAATATCCACAGGCATGAGATGTCCTTAAAATACCTGGACCTAGCGTGGGACAGGTGAAAGGCAAGCTGCAGGTCTGGAAAGAGAGAGCTGTCAGTGACACTTCTCAGGATAATAAGGAAAAATAAGCTGGATATCTTACAGACAGTCAAGAAGTAGAAAATAAACTAAGGTTCTTTGTATGATAAGAAAAGTGTTGTCACGCTGAGGCAGTCACACATGCCATGTAAGAGACAAGATGCTTATTGCAGCCCATACTTTGCAGCTCATTTGTGCCTTTCTCCTCTGGGCTCGTGAGCTTCTTCCACTGTTGGCCATCTTGTCACACTGTTGGGCACAAACCGGTTCCATTGTGTGCCCTTCAGCAAAACGTGCTCTGAGGGGTTTACTGTCTTAAATCGGCAAAAGCTTAGAGGAGAAAAAGGCACAGGGATGCACTGTTGTGTCAGCCAGCAGGTCAGCAATGCAGCTGGGCGCACGGTTCAGGGCTCATCTCCCCTCCCATGCTGTCTTCACAGGGCAACAGGGTCACTGATAAAACCAATTTGGAAAATTAAGCTGTTAAATATAAATGTGATTTGGCTTTAACGGCAGAGGAAAGCTGGGGAACAGGTCATGTCTGGGAGGGCTGTATACAGCTATGTTTGGAAAGAAATTGTTTCTCTGGAACGGAAATGATGAGAGATAGCAAATATTGGAAAAAAACATTAAACCTACCAAAAATATTACAGAAAAATCCTGTATAAGCACATACAAAGCCTGCTGGCTTGTCTTTTCATGCAGACTGTGCTTTATGCAAATAAAACAAACAAAAAAAGCAAATCACCTCAGAGAGAATGAGCAACTGATGCACATTGAATATAAAAATCTATATGAATTCTTTTATTTTTTGGAAGTTAGCAGAGGTCATTTAATCCTTTGAAGATTAATTCCCTTTTAAAAAATCCCAGTTCTCCCAGATGCCATCAGATTGTTTCTTCCAATGACCACAGATATCATCTCAGAGCCAAATGCTGTATTGTGCATCTGTCAGAGCTGCAAATCACTGGCCTAGCACCGTGTCTCTGAAGCACAGATACATCTTTGCTTGTTCTCTGCACTCACTGCTTGTGTTTAAGTGTTAGCTCCTTCTCTGTTATCTTTGCTAAGAATGGCTTTGAGTGAGTGGCACAGTTACCGGTGGCAAGCCCCAACTCAATTTCTGAGGCAAATATATCTTCTTCAAGTCGGGTTTGGAACTAGAGGATACTTTTTGTTCCCCCTCCGAATAAACCAGTGTAAATCCTACCCCTCTTCCACCTGCACCTTTTTTGGATTACGTGGTTCATTTGGCTGCAGGTGTCTTTGTATTGCAGAAGGAGTATTTTTCTGTATAAAGCGAAGCAACTGTGTCTAGATATCAGGTAGCAACGCAAACCACCCTCCATTCACCTGTCTCCCTTCTCTGCGTAGGCAAACGGCCCCGTGTTCTTTTGCGTAACTTGGATGAATGATGACTGCAAGGAAAGAGTATATCTGAGGGTTAAAAAGCACAACTCCCCTAAATCAGGTGGGTTTCTTTTTCTGCTGACTTTTGTTCCCTTTGAGCGCCCTGATTTTCAAGCTTTTCTGCATAGCCCGGAGGGCTGATTGCATTTGGGATTCTTGTGTGATCATGTGAGTCCGGGAGGTGCTGTTTTAAGGAAGACAACAAATATTGTGTGAGTCATGAGAGCTGGGGCACGGTGTTATCTTGAATCTCCTCCTACTGAAATCGATATAAATTTCCATATGAACAGAGATAAGCCACTGCTAAGAGCTTTGTGGAGTGTACAAGATACTGGATTATGCATCTTGTTTCGTTCAGCATTCTCATTTATGGCGTAAGAAAATTCTGGTCCTGGTCTGGTCTTGATAATGCTAAATTTCTATGGTTAGTCTTTCCCTCACTCAATGACAAGAAAGGATTCCTGTGGAGCAAAATCAAAGGCCATAGGAACAGAAAAGTCTATATGTCAAAAACCCCCACCATCTACTCAAAAGAGGTTGAAGCTACTATCTCCATCTGCAGGTGTGCGCCAAGGGAGAGCCACCTGCAGATGTTAAATGCTGCATCTCTTATTGTATCCTGAATATGTCCAGCTTCAGCTATCTCAGCCTCCATTTGGAGCACTTTACAAAGGCTTGGCCTATTTATAAGTCCCTCAAGTTCAGCCCTCAAAGATGAAAAGACCTCAACATGCCAGTCACTTTGAAATATTAGGCCAATTTATATAGTCAGGAACTTCACAGTAAAATAAGGGAGTGTTTGCTCACTTTGTTTCTCTTCTTACTGAATTTTATTTCTACTTGGCTGTGACTTTTAAAAATAATTCCATCACCTCTGTAAATTTCATTCATTCTGTGTCCTTAACCATGTTCTCTGGCTTTTCCTCACTCTTAGATAGCAGGCTGATGATATGACCTGCATATTTGACATAACATCAATGAAGAAATAATGAATTGAGACCTTCTTTGGTGATAAAACCCATTTTTTAGGAAGGACAATTGGAATGTGTCGGCTCTGATTGCTACATCAGGTGATAGCAGGTGCTTTGTCATCTCTAACTTTTATTTTCAGTAACATTCTCTTCTGCCTTGCGGGGTCGTTTGTCTTCTGTTGGTAAACTCCCATCTGCACCCAAAATGAGTTTTCAGTGCTTTTTCAAAAGATGGATATAGTCAGTCTCTGTCCATTTAGTCTTCATCTGTGTCGGCTCCCATGGATTCTTGTGTCACAAATTAAAGAAGTGGTCTGTTTACAAAAACACCTCTGTCGTCATTTTTTTATATGTCAATTTATCAATATTTTTTGCTTCTAGAGTGAGGTTACATTTGCAGAAGGAGAAAGCATTTTCATCAGAATAAGGAAGGTGTTCATAAGTAATCTCTGGATTTCAGGAGAGTTGTGGGACCAAACTGCTAATAGTCTATTCACCCCATTTTAAGTACTTTAAGAAAGAAAATATTAGTAAGAACATTTTGATACAAAATCAGTTCGATTTCCCTGAAAGTTGAAAATAAATACTTTAAAGTTTTTTTAATTGAAAAGATGTAGCATCATTGGGTCTGATTCTTCAGGTATAAAAACAATTTGAATAAACGTCTTGGATACTTTTGCTCTTTTAATCCAAATCCATATAGCTACCTACAGTAGAACATAGCTTTTCATGATGCTGAGCTCACTGTGAGACCAAATTGGTGGTTACCCATGTCTTTTCATTCCTTTTCAGGAAGGAAGAGCCCATAGGAGTATTTTAGTAGGGAGCAACCCTTGTGCACTCAAATGACCGTGCAAGGATGCAAGTGTCAGAGGATTTCTGGCACATCTCCCAGGGTTACGCATGATTACATAGCTGTCTGTCACGGAGACTGACTGATCCCTGCCTGATGGTGGGGTTGTTCCAGTTCTGTTATACATTTTGCCTATGTAACCTCTTCCAAAATAGCTTTCACCTTAAAGGCCTTGTATAGCCAGGCTGAAATGCAAGAGGAACACGACAAAAGAAAAATACATAATCTATATTTCAGCTGGTAAAGCACAGTAGTTCACTTTTAGGCTAAAGCACACGCCACAAGCAAATGCCATTTCTGTGTATCACAGGCAGATTTCCCTTTTGCTCAGTTTTATCACTTTTGAAAAATTTGCTTTCCTTTAGCCTTTTAAATGTTGTGTTTTAACAGCATCATTGTAGACAGTGCTACTAGTCACAGAACTTTAGAGCCATGTGTGCATATATCTCTTACCTCTGTGCCACAAGTCTAGACCCTGAGTACACAGGCTAATTTCCACTGCTCTCAGGACTAATTCCCAAAAACGTTTTCAAGTGCTTTGGTTTTACTGTGGGTAAGCATCCTGCATGAACTTTGCTGCCCCAACACCATTCATTTCCATGCAACTCCTCTTTGCGAGGGCCCAATCCAGGCTACCATTCCCATCTGCCCACCTTTCTAACGGAAGAAACTTCGGAGTTATTTTTTTCTAATCATTTGATAATGAACCATTGAAAGAGTAAGTTCTTCCCTCTGGTATCTGGCTACTAACTCTCTAGTAACTACTAAGTGCTGTGATATTAAGTGACTGTTCTTTAGGATGTTTAATTATCCCCCAAAAGGCCCCAAAGTGCTACTAATGGATCCTCTGGCTCACAACACACATTACTATTAGCCCCCTTTGCTCCTGGTTCTTATTCCAGTAACACCAGAAAGTGTCACAGGTCCTGCAAACAGAGGAATTTTTTGCAGCCTGATCTCAGCCTGCTTCTGTTCCCAATCCAGAAGATTCCTGTAGTTCACTGATCTGGAGTCTTTCTAAATAGGTCTCCTTTGGGGCTTGCTTTGAGCTGTGATGAAACTGCGGGTGCCTTCCGTTCTCTTGTGTCATTGTTTCAAAGCTGTTCCCTCTGTGGCTGTTTTACATAGTTTGACTATTTATCCCAGTCCTTACACACATTGCCAACCCGCCTCCCTCTACAGGGAGGGACCAAATCCCTGTGACAAGCCGCTGATAAAGACTTCTCTCCTTGGATTCGCATCGTCTCTTGGACAGGCATGTCCTTTGGCCTGATAGAGAAATACAATGAAAAGTCTGTTTTCAATGGCAGCAGAATGGTGTCAGGGAAAGCCAGTCAGGAGGATCAAGTGCATTTTCTGAACGACCTTCGCAAATACAGTCAGTTGTCTTGTTGTTGTTTAATTTTCATTTCAATTTTACATCTGTATGGATTTTAATTTCTGTAGCCTGAAATACATCTATTCTGATTCCTGGTTACACAGTGTGTCTGGTGAAAAATGGGGATGATAACTTCCCAGGGAATGACCAGTGTTTCAGACCAACTGCTCTGTTAACGTCTTGGCTGCCAGATGTATTTCAGAGCTGCACTGCTGCTTTTTATAAGCCGTGGAATACAGTTTGTAAGAGCAATCATCTTCTCAAATTGGTCATTAACAAAGTTAATGACCTGTTTATTAGAACATCAACCTTGGCTTTGCCTCATGCTGTTAATTAACAAATCTGTCATTAGCTGCTGGTAGCCATGAATTTGTGCATGTGTGTGTTTGGGGGGAAAAGGATAGGAATGCTTCATTTGATGCGGCATATTTAAAGCAGTATCCCTGCATATTGGTAAGACCTTATTCTTACACGGTTCTCACAGACCGCACCATTCACATGTTGTCTGTGTCACTTTTGGGACCTGCTTTTTTTCTGTTTTAATCGGGTTCTGCACCAGTTTCTGCAGGTGTTCCTTAGTTCTCATATACTGGGATGTTCTCAATGAATGGCAGCTTTGCACTGACTTTATCCCTGCTGTAAGTGTGATTTGTGACTGCTGTGCGCAGGGAAATGCACTCAGAGGGACAAAGGGCTAACCTCAGAGCAAAGAAATTGTTTGCGATCGAAACTTTTCCCTGCAATACAATTGTCTGTTTTGCAAAAGGTACCCGTAGCTAATTAGCTATTTGTTATTTTCAAGAAAAACGCAATCTATAACAGTGAGCTCTGGCATAACATCTGTCTCCTTAGAGAAGGTTTTGAAAACCATAATTCAGGTGAGAATTACAGGTTTTATCTGCCTTTGTTGAGATAAATGTATTTTGCCACTCCTCTCAGCCTCTAGTGCTAATTACACTGTCATAAAATGCCCTGGATTAATGAGGTTTCAAAACACATAAACCCATTTTGGGCCCTTCCTTGGTTCTGTCGTGAGCTGTTCCTCCTCTCTGCAAATGAATCCTGTTTGCATCACTATGCATGTGGAAATCTTGGTCAAGACTGACTTAAATATCAAGAGGCCCTTTGGGTCATGCCCAGCGTTAACAGATACGAGGACAAAACTGTTCAAACGTGTTTCCAGTTGAGGGGCAACCTTCTGTGAGATGCATGAGTTGGTCTCCTGACCATGGGCCCAACAAGGAGATCTTCCTACCCCAGCTCCTATCCATGCATTTCTCTACCTGTCTGGCCTCACCTCATCTCACTGTCCCACGATGAAAACAGCTGCGTTTTCCACTGTTGGGTTTACTAAGCAGCACTGACTTGAGGATGGTCTAGAAAACACTCAGTCTGGGTTGAGAGGATGGAGCAAGTGCAGGTGGGGGCATGGCATGTGAAGGGCAAATGGTGGTGAAGGGGCACCTGGTGGTTGTGGTGGTGGTGATGCACTGAGGTAGCTTGAGCCAGCCTGTAGCAGAGCTCTCTATAACAATGGACTCTCAGACAAAATAATGAAGTCAGAAAAAATAGCTCCTTGGGCAGATACTTGATTTTAAATCTGAGGGAAATCTGTTTAGCAGAACTGCTTATATATCTCAGCATTGGTCTTCTGTACATGCTAAGGCAGTTTGGTATCCAAATCTCTCTCAATTCATGTGAAAATTAAGTGCCCCTAAGTACAATTAAAAATCCCCACCTTAGAGCTGTGTTGACTGAGGGTCCAGCTAACTTTTTCAAGGTCACAGAGAAAGGCAGGAGCTAAATGTTCTCCAGTGCTTCTCTGAGCAGGACATCCCACCACTGTGGCACGGATGAAGTGAGGTGACACTGAGGTTACCACATGGGTTCCTGCTATTTAACAGCTCTGGCTGTAAGGATTGTCAGCACCTTGAGCTTAATGTTTTCTACGGAGAATCACTGAGCAGTCCTTTTCCTTCATTAGGTGTTTTTACCTTGTGCACTGGATTAGCCAGGAGTTAAACTGGCTAAAGCAAACAGCAGTGACCTCACACCTGTCCTCTCCTTAGGATCTGCAGACTCCTCTTTTCTTCTTCTTCCTGGGGGCTTTACTGTTTTAAAAGGATTTGTCTATATTTCATCAGTGGACAAAGAATAGAGAAGGGAAATGGACTTTTGAGACCAGGTTGTTTCATCCTACATGGACAGATATAAGGCAAAACAAAATGTAAAGTTTAAGAGTCACTCAGATGAAACTCTGATCTCAGAGCTCACTCATCTGGCAAAAGACAAGCCCTTTGCCCTTTGTCAACTCAAGTCCGGTCTTAGTTCACATCTAGAAAAGCAAAATAAATGAGGTATTTCAGAACAGATGCTTCAAAGATATTTTTACCTTTGAAAGGTACCACTGAAATAAAGGTCTTCTAAACTAACAAAGGAACAAAATAAAAAAGACCCTATTCACTAAGTCATCAAGGAAGGAATGTAATGGAAGACTCAAAGTCCAGTTTTAGGGTAAAAAAAATTAAGTCATAATTTTTTGTGACTTTGGCTGGCAGATTTCTTAGCAAGCGTGAACTCAGATGTACTTTGTAGACTCCCAACTGCTCTACCACCTGATCAGAGCCCCTGTCCCCTTGGAGCTCTTGTGTGATACCTTGTATAAGTAGCTACATTAGAGAAGCTATCAAAACAACCTGCAGCTTTGACCTGCCACTGGAGCCTTCATATAAATGGGAGGAATATAAATGGCAAATAAGCAAATGATTCCTCAATTTGTGGCAAAAATCCTACCCTTCACATTCAGTGTTTGATGTGTTGATTATAATCAGGCTGCTTACTGAATGCGCTCAGAGCAAGAAGGGGGGCAGAATGAAGCTGAAAGCATCATGTTTTCAGTAAATAATTTCTTTAAAACAGCAGTCTCCTTACCAGCTAAAGACCTTCTCATCTTAAGTGCATCTGGCATTGTCAACAAATCCTGTGTCTTTTCACTTGATTGATCATGGACTTTAAAGAAGTGGTTATTTCCTTGATAAATGAGATATCATATGCATTCATCTATTACAGAACTGCTGTAGACAGTTAATCACTGCCATCAGCTCATTACAGCTTTTAAGGGTACATGTGAATACTCTGTATGTTAACAGAAGAAAAACTCCAGGTGGAAGGTTAATAGTACTTTTAAAACCAAAGTGACATTGCAGAATAGGTCAGCCACTGCCTTCTAGAATTGGTACTTGTACCACAGGATCTCTTGTGAGACTCGTTGCCTGCTAGGGACAGGCCAAGGTCGCACCCAATGGGAAGTGGAGCAGTTACGCTGAAATGTGGGGAACTATCCCCTCTGGAGATGCAAAGCTTTGTGGGTGCTGCCGGCTGAGAAAGCACCCTGCCTTGTCAATGCAAAGCATAACCCAAGGCTAAAAGCAGATCACAAAACATGTCGAACACACATGGGATCCCACAGACAAACTGCTGCTGGACCTTGGTAGTCAACACTGTGAGTGATTCTATGCCTTCCTTCACCCCCCCTAGCAGTGGATGAGAGTGGACTTATTCAACAGTGGTGATAAATGTTCACTTTAGGAGCAGTGATTGTCACTCTACCAGTTTGCTAGCCCATGCCCATGTGTCTGCACTGTTTTCTTTTGAAGGGTTCTCTTTAAAAGTGGCAGCATAAGATCAACTCTGGCTTGCTGAGCTGTTGGGAAAGATTATGATGATATTTTTTATTTCTGCCAGCAGTGGCCACATCAGACAGGCTGAAATCTCTCACCTGCATGTGTGCAGCTCTCTGGGAAGTCACGGACCTCACACCTCACTAACTGATGCTGTTCATCTTGATATATTACCTGCTACTGAATCTGTCTCTCTTTCAAAGCCTTTGGGGAAAAGTGCAGCTAAATGGTGAAAGATTTGTTTTCTTTACCCACGCAGTTCACTCATTGATTTGTACAAATACCTGTGGAGTGTCTTGAGTCAAGTTAGGCTCTGTTCATCAAGAAAACAGTCTTGGAGGGACCAGTAGAGATGACCAAATGTTTCCTAAGAGATTTTATTCATACTCAACTTAGAGGCTTCGCTTCCAGGGTCTGTTCAAGATGTGGTAGTAACAACTGCAACAGAAAAAGAAGCTACAACATAAAACATTCAGGAAATCTTACTGGGAGAATCATTTACAAAAAGAAAGACTCTTGTTTCGCCTGCTTCTCTGGATTTCTGAGTAGGATCAGCACAGTATGTGTGCATAGCAAAGCTATACAAAGCCTTTATTTTTAGCAGTGTATTCCTGAGTTGTGACAAAGATGAAAACCATCCAATTCTGAAATTAAGGTGTTCAAGTTTTTGGTCTGGGATTGTCTCAGCAGAATGAATAAAAAGGTCCCAGCTTGGGGGAAAAAAGCAATGAATGACACCCCTCCTACCCTCCCCCCTTCCTCTTCCACCCCTGCCCACCCAGTTCAACAAAGACTGTTGAAATTTATGGGTTTAGGCATAGGCAAAGTGAGTGGTTGAAGAAGGCAGAAGGCTATGGAAACAAGCTGGTGACATCGGGACAAACGGGCCATTTGAGACCAGTTCTCCTTTGAATTACCAGAGGATTTTTACTTCTGGTTTTCTCTGTCAACTGTAGTAATTCTTCCACTAGTGCAATATGGAAGAGCTCTGGCAAGGTCTTCAGGTTGTAGCTGCTTCTCAGGAGAGCCCAGTACAAACGATTCAGGCCTTGATCAAGCGAAGAAGCTCAGCTCATCTTTAATTTGACCTTAATGAATAATCATATCTTCAAACAAGAGCAGTTTGCTCAAGTCTGTCCTGCAAGATGGTCTTAAAGCACCAATGTCCTTGCTTTGACCTTGCTAAAAAATTCAGACACATATGTTTTCATAGGGAGCCCATTCATAGGGCAGAGGAGGCACCTGGAAATCGTGAGAGAACAATACAAATTTTGGTTTTGCTGCAGATGAAGCCAGAGGAGCAACGTGCAGATCTAAAAGGAAGAAGAAACAATGCAGGCTGATGATGTACTAAAAGCCCCAAAGACTTAGATTTGTTTGAAGGCTGCTAAGGGATATGAACACATATGCTTAAAAGGAGCTGCCTTTCAAATACAAAACAAAAACAAGCCAGCCTTGTGAAAGGAAGGAATAAAAGCAGCTTGATGTATTCTGATGGTGAAATTAGAAAGCAGACATGTATAAAAGCCAGTGAGCAAACTGTGCAAGTCAAGAAATATGATGTGCCCTGTATTCTTTTAATTGTTTATTACTTAGCTTATTACGCAATATTTGATACTGATGCTTGAAAAGCCTCCTGCTGTTTAACAATACTCTGCAATAAAATGCTGTAATCTGTTAGTGCACCACACTGCCACTATAACCCAGAATTTGTAGGGGAATATTTCCCTTCCCTTCAGTCTGTCTGTCATTTTGCTTAAAGAAAGGGAAACTGCGACATCTCTCCACCCTCTTTTCCCTGATTACATGCCCCCAGCCCTGACTGCTGCTCCCCGAGAGCTTTCCTCCTGCCTGGGTTTTCCTGGTGTTGCTCAGAGACAGTAGAGGGGATGGCAAAAATACATAGGAAATTGCAGCAGAGGCAGTAAGGCAGCAGTAGGTGGAGGGAAAGTTACTATTTTCCACAGTCAGGAAAAGTCTGTGCGGCAGCAAAGGGAGGAGGGACTTACAGGCAAGGGGAAAGACTCTTCTGCATCAGATTAGGGGTCCAGCTGAAGGGTGCTGAGGGCAAGTGATGTTGCTTCACACTATGAGCTGGAAAGATGATCCCTTGGCAGCATTTGGAGCTTGGCAGAAGGGATCCAGAATAGCTCCAGCAGAAGATGAGCTCTCTAGGCAAATAAGAAGCAGGATCTTAGAAATACTATCTTGTACATGGCCAAGATCTGGATGTGGCTTATGGTAAGGAGAAGGAGACATTAAAAAACAAGAGTGATATGAAGATAAAGATCTTAGCATCCTTTGCTTAATACCTATATGCAGAACTGATGGGAAGCATGGAGCAGCGTACTTGTGTTTCCACAATAGCAGTGTTGTAAGCATTCCCTGACAATACATTTCTTTAATATTTCTATCCTTTGATAGTTATAGCAGTAGCTGTTGGAATTAATTATGATTAATTTAATTATAGGTATAAACCAAGTCTTTTTCAAAGTGAATTATAGTTTCCTTCAAGAGTATGTGGTGGTTAAGAGCTGGTAATTAAGGGTTTGAATGAGGGCTTGACAGTGCATTTTCCCATAATTGAAATTCCACTGCAAACCCCATAGTGTTTGCAATCCAGCACACAGCCATAAGCTTTCTCTGTTCTTTTTGGTGGCAAGGTATATAAGGTAGGCTACCATGAGGGGCTGCCTTTTATCAACCTACTGCTGCATACCTAAGATGTCTAATAATTCATTTCGCATATTTCGGTGTAGTTCAGTCTTAATAAGGCAGGTAGGGAGATGATGATGTTGTGGGTTTGAAACTGAAGAGTCAGTCCCATTTATGTGGGAAGAGGAGGGGATTTGCATTTAGCCCAAAATCTCTGGCTCTGACCCTCCAAGGAGAAAGAGCCTCTTGGAGGCTGCACGGAAGACTTTTGTTAGAGAAACTCCGTTCTTTCACAGAAGATAGCTTTATGGGTTGTGCACTTCTGAGAGCTCGGGTGGCAGTAACGTGGTCTCAAGCATATCTTCAGACCAGGAGCAGTGGGCCCTGGGTGCTGCTGCTTTGGAGTGAGGGCTTCTGCCCAGTCATGCTATTCTGTCATTTTGACCTGGCTCTAAATAAGTGCTAGCTATTTAATCCCGCTGACAAAAATATGCTGTAGTCAATCTCCAGCACTCCCTGTAGTTTCCATTTGGAGAAGTACTAACTGGTTGGAATGTCTTTATAGTAAACAGAAATAATTTGTCCTGTGCTATGATAATTCAAAAGCATGAACCCACATTGGCATGCAGTGATGGGGGCGTGCCAAGGGTTGGTGGTTACAGGCAGCGTCTGCTTCTTGGGATTGTCTTTCATTCTGTGACTGGCTGTAGGTTTGCCCAGCCATCCAGATGGGTTTCTGTGGTTTTTAAATCTAATGAGAAAATGAGCAGGTTAGCCAGCTGTATAAGGAGAGGTTTAAGGAGCCACTGGTTCGCTCAGCGTGATGTCTGAATATAAGGAAAATCTTCCTTATTTTGAGGGTGACAGAGCACTGGAACAGGCTGCCCAGAGAAGTGGAGGAGTCTTGTTCCCTGGAAGTATTCAAAACCTGCCTGAATATGGTCCTGGGCAACCTGCAGTGGGTGACCCTGCTTTAGCAGGGAGGTTAGACTAGATGATCTGCAGAGGTCCCTTCCATCCCCTACCATTCTGTGATTATGTGAACTTACCTACAATTTCCGGGGGTCTCCTGTTGTGGGTTTAAGAGTAACCCTACATGCTAATTTTAGGCTCTATTCACAGCAAAATTTGGCACAGGGGGCATAAGGAGAAAAAGGCCATTTCTGGGACTGCAACAGGAGCTGGGTGTTAGTGGGAGCTTCAGGCCCAGCAGAGAATGGCTGGAGGCTTTGATCCTCCTGCTTCCATGCAACAGCTGGACAAACACACCACAGCTCCATTGGCTCTACAAAACTAGGGGAGGTTTACACACCACGCTCTACTGGCTTCATACCAAGCCAAGCCATCTGTTATGTAAAAATATACATGCATTCCCTGACATGGGATAAAATGACACCACTGGAAATGAGTGAACAAGGAGGAGGGATGCAGTTCAGCTCAATACAAAGGCGATGTCACTTAGATATGAACCCAGAGGTGTCATGGGGGAGGCAGCAAATGCCAGTCCCTTCTCATGTCTTCTCCAGGCTTTCCCTGCAGCCACAGAGGGAGGAAAAGTTTTCATATTGAATTTGCAGCCTTTTGTCAGGTTGTCACAACTTTAACATTATTTAAATGTAATTTTTTAGTCTATGAATTTGAATTATCCATGGATTCGATTCATTACCAACACATGCCTAGTAGCCAGTTTCTAAATTATGTTGCTGCTGACTTGAATTATTATAAATAAGACTGTGCCAAATGTCAATTGATTATTCAGGAGTAATCAATAGAGAGAGAGAAAAGACAGCTTTGGTTGACTAATAGCGAATGATTTTTATTCCACAGTCCTGGAATTTAGAGTAAGGCAGTAAGTAGGCTGCACACCAGTCCCCCAACAAACGGCTACAAAAGAGAAGTGACCGTGGCCTCCTTAGAAATAAAAACCAGCAAGTCTGCAGTTAGCTCTCTGCTGGTGAGGCCTCAAGCACAAACGTCCCTGGGAAAGGCTTGCAAGTGGTAAACCTCCAGATTTTATCACTGAGTTGTTCTTAGACTAGCTCTTTTCTCCGCTTGTGGGAGCTGATTCTGAACCCTCTTTGTACAGTGGTGCCGTTGTGATGCCAGGGTGGCAGGTTGGCAGTGGCTGGCTGCCAGGTGCCCACCCAGCCACTCAATCACTCCCCTCCCTAACAGGATGGGGGGAAAAATGAAGTGAAAAAAAATGCTGGTGGGTTGAGATAAATATAGGAAAATCATATAGCATTTCCTGTCACTGGTAAAACGGTCTTGACTTGGGAAAAATTAAATGTATATGTTTTCCCAGAGGGACCACTGCCTTAGCTGAAGGGCTGAGGAAAAAAGGCAGGGAGAAATATGTCAGCGTAATTCAAAGGGAAGCTTTGCTGACACACTTTGCTCTACTTTGCAAAAGGCTTTCCCCATGCCTACAGACAGGCCATCCTCTTGAAACTTGTCCTTTTGTCAAACTTCTCAGCATGAAAATATGCATCCAAAGGGGCAAGCATATATATATGTATTTTGTGTGACTGGGAGGAAGGCTGCATGTGTTGTCATGCCTTTGTCTACTTGCATGCAGTTGCCAAAGGGGACATGTACCTGTGTCCCAGGTACCTCAGGTCACAGTCTCGTGTCTAAATATAAAGATGCATTTGCCAGTGCTTGAAACAAAGATGGAGTGTTTATACTCAAGAACTGAGATCTGGGAGCAAGTTTCATTCTGCTCCTGGAGGTACATGGAGTTGCTTCCAGCACAGGCTTCCACGGGTGAAAGTATTTTAAACTGCAACATCAAAATTCACCAGAGATATTCATTAGGACCCTCAGAAATGCTTGAGGTAATAAAGGAAACTAGGGCAGATTAAGCAGCACCCTCCTATGACTTGTTTTTTATTGGAACGAGATGTGCTGAGCTCAGTAGACCTCCTCAGTCATGCAGCATTGATGGGAAGAGCAGCAATCCTGTCCCAGACACATAGCCAGCCCCTAAATCTGTCTACAGCTGAATTTCCGGGCTTATTTCTAATGAACAAATTAAAATACCATGCATAAATTAATCCTTCATGTAACTTCATGCATTTTATTACAATCACAAAGGAAAAACTTGTTATTGTTATGACAGTCTGCAGTCTTGCCAACTCTCACTACTCTTATGGTACTTGCTGCTTTTCTGAAAGCCTACTGGGGTCCTGCAACTGCAGGTTTCCCTGTAATTGCAGAGTAATTCAGTACTGAAAATAAACAAATAAATAAAATACATGTTTCTAGATACTGTAACTGCAAAGAAAAGCTTAAAAAATATGAACCTAAAGGGCAAATTTAAAAGAATCCTTGATGAACCCTTAAATAAAGAAGATCTTCAGCCATGGTACTGCTTTGTTTTTTCTTTTCAAAGCCTCCCTGCTGGAAAAAAACTGAAGGCTTTTTAGCTGCTTAGCAGGGCAACATGAAAATCATGGTCCAAAGCAGCACTGCCCAGCCTGAGATTTTTAACACTTGTCTCAAATAACATCATTGGCGTGTAGTCAGTCAAAAAAAGTAAGCCTTTGTGGTTATTATCTTGGGGGCTGGTTTAGAAGTTTTCAGCTTGGGTTTGCTTTTGGTTCTCCGGTGTGGTGATGGCATTAGGGGCGGTAGAATCACAGTGCAGGTGTCAGAGGTGCTGGAGCAGTCAGTCCCAGTGGGCTCCAGCTGTGCACTGCAGGGCTTGTTTGCACCTGGAGAAGATGTGAGCTGTAGGGCTGGGCCAGCAGCTATGAGCAGTTAGTAGGAGAGGGTGTTGGATGAGGGCTTTGGCTGTACAGGGGTAATTGGGATGTTCCTGGAGCTCCTTGAAACGAAGCAGGTATGTGCCCCTTGGGAGTGTATAACACTTTTTGACTGTGTTAGAAAGGAATTAGACTGCCTTTATTATTGTATGTTAGCTGGAAAGTCTGTGTTTTGCTGTCTTTGATATGAAATCAAACTTCACTATAAGGACATTCTGATGCTGGAGGATGTCCAAAGAAGAGCAACAAAGCTGGTGCAGGGTTTAGAGAACAAGTCTTATGAGGAGTGGGTGAGGGAGCTGGGGTTGTTTAGCCTGGAGAAGAAGAGGCTGAGGGGAGACTATCTCTCTTTACAACTACGTGAGAGGAGGGTGTAGAGAGGTGGGAGTTGGTCTCGTCTGCCAAGAAACAAATGGTAGGACAAGAGGAAACAGCCTCAAGTTGCACCATGGAGGTTTAGGTTGGATGTTAGGCAAAAATTTTTCACCAGAAGGATTGTAAAACTCTGGAATAGGCTGCCTGGGGACGTTGTGAAGTCACCATCCCTGGAGGCATTTAAAAGATGTGTAGATGAGGTGCAGAGGAACGTGGCTTTGTGGTGACCTGGCAGTGCTGGGTTGGCTTGATCTTAAAAGCCTCTTCCAACAGAAAAGGTCTTATAGATTCTGTGAAATGGGGCAGCAGCAACTGCCACAGCAGCCTGTCTTGCCCCTCTTTTCCCCACAGTGGGGCTTTTGAGGGTGGCCTTGCAAGTAAGTCAGGAGCTGGGTCTCAGTGCCGTGAGAGCTTCCCATTGTGTGTGTGGTATGGGGAATTGCTTAGCTGGGATGGGGGCAAGGAGGATGCTGAGCTTTTGCGGAGTTGTTTTTCCTCCTGTGGCTGAAGTCGCTGTGCAGTGAGGGTGTGGAGCTGTTTCTCTTGCTGTGCCCTGAGCGCAACTTCTATCCAGGAGGGCTGGGTGGGTAGACCTCTCCTTTTTTTTCTGGCAACATCCTTGTGCCGCTATAGCTTTAGGCATTACCCCAAAGCACATGCAAAAAAAATAAAAACCTCCAGCATCCAGAGCAAATCTGTGGCTTGCCATGGCCGAGCTGGAACCCCTTCAGAAAAATGCTGTTTTCTTCATGCCAGGGCGATGCGTGCCACCCCCTGACCTCAGTCACCTTTTTATTTTCATGAGCTTTTGGGGGTTTGGTGGGGTTTTTTTGGTGGGTTTCTTTGCATAATGATCACATAATGAAGTTCCAATAACTTGTGGAGTTAAGTCCTGTGCTAATGAATACATAATTAATAGTTAGCCTGACACTAAGCCATTATATATGCAACCATCCCACAGCAGTGAGATGTTTCTGTTGGTGAAGCCAGGCTGGATGGAGAGCAATTTGGTTTCTATATGTGCTGTTGCTAATTAGGCATTTGGAGGATAGTAAACATCCCTGTGAAAAGACTGACTGCTACAGTGTATGTCTTTAGGCGGCTGACATGGCATTTCCTGAGAGATTGTGGATCCACTTTTGGATGTGCCCAGTGCAACTCTTGTCCTTGGCTCAGGGAGTCAGTTAAAATGACTCTTTGCACTTCATATCTTCTGGTAAGCATGGGGAAAAGATGATGGTTGATGCAACTTTTCTTCTCACTGATCTCTGAGCTCTCACTACCATAGCTTGAAACTCGAGGCTAAGGATGGTGCTGCCTCCATGCTGCAGGAAGCTTATGGCCAGCTCCTTGTACCTGACTGCTTGTGAAGCACATGCCTGGCAAAAAAAGCTAAGAGAGTGCTTTTGAACAAGATGAGGGTACTTGTACTTCATGCTCTTATGGGTCCTTAAGCACAGATTTGAAGTGGTGGAAAAGCTCTTCTTAGCATTTAAATAAATATATAGGCTGGGATGATTAACATGGAAAATTCTTGCAGATGGAGGTGGTGAGAATGGCAGCTAAGCCGTTGCAGAGAGCTGCAGGTTTCCTCCAGGTTAACAGCACATGAAAGTATCAATATTTCAGCTGCTAGAATACATTGCATTTAATTATTTTTTTCCTACGAAGTTTAACTGAAAGGGAAATAATAATGTTCCTGTATCTATCTGGTCAAACAATTAATCCCTTCTTATGTAGGTTACCTCTGCATGTAAAGCACTTGTGTGACAGGTGAATAGGATGTGCTCTCAGACTGACTGCCAAGTTTCTCATGCTAGACATCCAAACTCCACCAAGGTGACAAACTGTTCCAGATGTCATACGTATGTATGCATGTGCTACCAAGCCTGTTAATATCAGAGCAGTTCAATCTGTGAGATCAGAATCCTCAGAATCTTTCCAAGAGACTAATTTTTACAGTGCTGTGTGTCACTCCAGAAACTTTCTATGCAGTAGATATTTTTTTTTAAAAAACCCAAGAATTAATTGCTTGGCTTGAAATGTAGTGGAATAACTCAAGAGGGCTAGGCTTTTAAATGTGACATAAATCAATGGGAGCCCTAACTTGGGATTTTCTGCAAGCAAGAAACAATCAATGCACTTGGAAGGGTTGTTTTCAAAAAGCACCTTACTTCTTAGTGTTTGGGTTTGCTTTTTTTTTTTAAAATTTATTTTTTGTCTTGCTCTTCCTACCATGCTTTCTCTGAAGGTCTGTGGTGTGTGCGTTTCCATTTCCGAAATGACTACCTAGTGATTATTCTGCTTTGATGCTGTGGGTTGTGGAGGGTGGGCTTAAAGCAGCAAATGCTTACCAAATTAACTCTGGCTTTCAGGGGGAAAAACTGCAGCTCTTTGTTCCGTGCTTGCAGCTTAAGTCACAGTTTCATTTCACATGTTTCACATGGGTTAGCTGGCTGGGAATATGGTACTGGATCCTTCTGCAACTGGGGTATGAGGGCTTCCTGGCCAGTCCCCAGATGCCCCACCAGTAGCAGAGCAGGTTTTTCTCTCTGCAGCACAGTCTAGTCAGCACATGAGGTGGCTTGGGACGAAGTTTCCCCAAATGATTATCTGAATATTAACTGCCCTTTGTGCTGGCAAGTGGTGCTGCTCCCCACGCTGCGCAGTTGACAGCAGCTGTTGCTGCTTGGGTCAGGCTGCTGAGTAGTAGGGCAGGCAGGGTGATCTGGGCATGTTGGCCCAAAAATGGTGCAGTGTGGGTACCTCTCTTGTATACGCTGTGTGAGGAAGTCTCAGGGAATACAGTGATATCATTGAGTGGCTCATGGAGGGAAGTATTTTGAGACATATCTGGATACAATTTGACAGGCAACGTGAACCTCTTCTTGCATCTTGATGGCTGCTTGGAGAAGTCTGCAGTGCCTAAGACCTCCAAAAACATCCAGTTCTGTGCCAAACCTTTCAAGGAGGTCACAAAATAGTTTTTCCTCTACCTACTCTGCTTTCTAGTCACAAGGTGATAGCTTTTATTCTGAGCTGTGCTTCTACCTTTTGAGGCACCTCGATACCGTAGAGGAGCATTTTGTGTGAGCAAGATTGGTGAAAACCCAATTTCTGCGCTCATATACAGATAGGCTAAATGCTTTCTCTGAGGAATTGAAGCTCTTCAAGTCCATGATGTTTTTCCACCTTTCCTTTGGTTTGTAGTGAATTCAGGGAGCACTAGTAATCCAATCATCCATTCTCTGCTTTGAGTAGGACAGGTAAATCCTATATGCATGAGATAAAAGTAAATCCATGCTGTCATGGCTGGACAGTAACAATGGATAGTTCAGCACATCATCCCTCCCGTGCAGCCTGATGTTTACGTGGAGTCATTACCTGTACTGGGGAGCTGGGCAGCAAAGCATCACTGCAATTTGTAAATGGCTTCATCAGGATAACCTGATTTTAGGTCATTGTTTTCCAAGCAGAGAGACATGATGTAGCCATGCACATGCTGTCACAAATGTACAGAGTCAAATAACTTGACTAACCTGATCTCCTTCTACTACATGGTCACCTGCTTAGCGGATGAGGGAAAGGCTGCGGATGTTGTCTATCTGGACATTAGTGAAGCCTTTGACACTGTTTCACTGGGCATTCTCCTGCAGAAATTGGCTGCTCATGGCTGGGCTGGGCATATACTTAGCTGGGTAAAAAACTGGCTGGATGGCTGGGCCCAAGGAGTGGTGGTAAATGGAGTTAATTCCAGTTGGCAGCTGGTCATGAGTGGTGTTCCCCAGGGCTCAGTAGTGGGAGCAGTCCTATTTAATATCTTAATCAATGATCTAGATGAGGGGATCAAGTGCACCCTTAGTAAGTGTACAGACGGTATCAAGCTGGAAGAAAGTTGATCTGCTTGAGGGTCGGGAGGCTCTGCAAAGGGATCTAGACAGACTAGATTGATGGGCCAAGAGCAGTTGTATGAGGTTCAATAAGGCCAACAGCCAGGTCCTGCACTTGGGCCACAACAACCCCATGCAACACTACCGGCTTGGGGAGGAGTGGCTGGAAAGCTGCTGGGAAGAAAGGGACCTGGGGGTGTTAACTGACAGCCAGCTGAACATGAGCCAGCAGTGTGCCCAGGTGGCCAAGAGGGCTAATGGCATTCTGGCCTTTATCAGAAATAGCATGGCCAGTAGGACCAGGGAAGAGATTTTACCACTGTACTCAGGGCTGGTCCTCAGAGCTGCATCTCGAGCACTGTGTTCAGTTTTGGCTCCCTCAGCACAAGGTGGACCTTGAGACACTAGAGCATGTTCAAAGAAGAGCAAGAAAGCTGGTGAAGGGTCTAGAGCACGTCTTATGAGGAGTGGCTGAGGAAACTGGGGGTTTTTAGCCCGGAGAAAAGGAGGCTGAGGGGAGACTTTACTGCTCTCTACAGCTTCCTGAAAGGAGATTGTAGAGAGGTGGGGGTCAGTCGGTTCAACCAAGTAATAAGTGTTAGGGTAAGTGGAAATGGCCTCAAGTTGCACCGAGGGAAGTTTAGACTGGATATTAGGAAGAATTTCTTTACTGAAAGGGTTATCAGACATTGGAACAGGCTGCCTGGGGAGTCACCAGTGGTGGAGTCACCTTCCCTGGAGGTATTTAAAAGATATGTAGATGTGGTACTTGGAGATATGATATGTCAGTGTTACATTAATGAATGGATTTGACCTTCTTAAAAGTCTTTTCCAATCTAGGCAACTCTGTGATTCTGTAAACTTCCCAGTGGTGCCCATGTTTGTTGCTCCTTTGAAGGTGCCAGTTGATCTCTGGGAAAGTGGGAAGGTACGTGCCCTAAACATGCCTTGCCAGACTGATCTAAAGTATCCCAATGGTTATGGCCTGGCCTGAGCACCCCTAATTAAAAATTTATATTCATGAAGCAAAGAACAGAGTTTAGCCTGGCTTTAAAAGCAGGGCTTAAAATGGTTGCTTGCTCCACAGGTTGTAGTTTCTATTCCTTCAGGTGCCTGTAACTCCTTGTGCTGTAGCTGGTTTCATTGCTGCATGATGCTCCCTGGGAGAGAGCAGGAAAATGCTCAGCTACAATGAAAAATGAAGGGGAAAAGTACACTGCTGTGCTAGCTCATCCTCACCAGAGGACATATTCAAAGGACATATTTACTTACATGTGGGTGCCAAGTAAGATCCCTGCAGAGATATCATGTCATAGTTGTTGCACAGTTCCTATTATAAGCTGTTGGATCTGGTCCTTGCTTGTGCTGCTGTACAATGGGGGGGGAAAAAAACCCGAAGAAAGGAACAAAATAGGAGATGAATTGCAACCATTGGCCACCAGTGGGGAGCTTTTTCAGCTTCCTAAGGGTGTGTAAATGGAATTTCTGCTTTGTGAGCTGGGGTTCCTGTGACGTCCATAAAAATGTGTAAGAAATAGCTCTATGTAGTGAGATAAGGCAAACTGAGGGCATGAGATGGAAAGTACCCAAAAGCAGTGTTCTGAGCTGCTTGTGTGACTTTGCTCCTTATGCCTTTTACAAAATTACTGTGATGAGTACCAAGACTCTGAGCACAGGAGGGGTGAGAAGAGAGAGTCTATAAAATTGTGCAGTTGCTGCGATTTTAAAGATTTTTTTTTTTATTTTTAAAATTTTCTGTGATCTCATCCTAGTGACCACTAACGACTTCTTTCAATAGCCACAGTGGGGGTAGATGTGATAGTTTGAACAAATGATCATTAATAACATGTTCTTTGCACTAAGTGAAATACAAGGAGCACCTGAAGGAGAGTAAGAGAACTATCATGAGGGGATTTGAGGCAAAGGTGGTTTTTTGCATGAAGACCATCCACTATAAACCATCCATCACAAGCAACTGTTAGCCAGTTTCATAAGCTGTACTTTCTCTGTGCGGAGGAAAGGTATTGCAACACAAGTCTGTGTTGGGAAACTTGCAAGGGACAGGCCTGATGGACTGGGCGATCCAAGCACAAGTGTTCTTTCATCCAGGAGGATGGGACTACCTTAATTGCAAAAGTCTGCTTACTGGAAATATGTTCTCTTTGTTGGGTCCATGCTGTCTGACTCCTGCTGTGCCAGCTGGAGTCAAAAGCTCTCTTGTGCTTACCCCTTTCTTGACCGCTGTTAGCAGGGTGGTGCATCTGTGGGTTGTGCTGTGTTACGTTCCTCTTCTGGTGTAATGGGGCTGAAAAAACAGAACGCGTAGCTTGAGGTGCTTTTGTTGCAACTCCAAAGCTTGAGAAGTGTGTCTGTAGCCTCCCAGCTACTGAGTTTGGCTGGAGGAAGGTGATTCCTAAGCTGGCCCTGCAGTGACAAGCTTTGTAATTTTCCCTTTTCTTGCTTTTTTTTTTTTTTCCATAATGCTCCATTCCCTGGACTTGCGCGATTAAGACTGAAATTGCTTTTCTGTTCAACTAAAGAAATACCTTTTAAGTAAAAATGATAGAAAGAACAGAATAACTGTATCAGTCTTTTCAGGTTAATTAGGGGAAATTTCTGAGCTACCCCAATGTTTAAAATCACATGAATACAGGAAACTATTTCAGCTCTCTTTTGCCCTAATTACAGATTGAAAATAATTAAGTATTTTTCAATTAAATATTGAAATGCAACTCTCTGATTCTTTAATCAAATTTCATACTTAGTTTTCCTACGTAAGTATGAAGTGTCATGTCTTTGATAAGTTAAAAATTAAATTGGCGTCTGTCTAAAATGCTACTTCACCACAAAAATCAAACCAAGAAAATGCATTCTGCTTCAGATTTTTCTGTGCAAAGGTTTTTTTTTTTTTTTTACTTGTATATTGCAGAAAGAATTAAGTAGTTTTAAGAGAAGTCTTCAACCAGTTCTTCTGTTGGTACCCATGACTCAAGGCTAGGCATGGGACCCTTTACACTGTAAAATGACCCAAAACCTGATTGAAATTATGAAAATTGTGCTTAACAAGGAGTTGACGTGATTTAGTCATGTGTTGACTCATAATGAATCAGTATTTGTGCTGCCTAGGCTGTCTGCGAGCTGCAAATTCTTAAAAACGAAGCAATGCTTCGAGTAGCCACAAAATGGAGCAAAACATGAAGCGCTAACCAAAGGAGCGATACTGATCTCTTGCAAAAACCCATCCTCGGAGGGAAGGGAAGCGAGCAGCAGTGGCGGGTTGCAAGCTGGCATTGCCATGTCTGCGTCCTGTCAGAGTGTGAGAGAGAGCCTAGCACAGGCGTAATCGGTTTAGTATTCCCCTTGGGTTGTTATAAACAAAATCAATATGTACTAATGACTGCAGCAATAAATTTCATCATGCTTCATATGGTAACGTTCTGCACTTACCCAGTTGTCGGTTTGACAGAGAGCAATAGAGTTTACCCTTTTAAAGTTGTAAATTACTATGAAAATGCTGAGCCTCACTGTAAAATACATTCATGGATGATTTTAAGCTTAGGAAATATTGGTAATACTTTCACTAAGCATACTATTAAAATAAATAAATAGTATTTATAGCTTGGTTTCCCAGCTGCAGCTGGGTGAAGAAACATGGCATGCATGTTTATCATGCTACTTGTGGTTTCATAATGTTTATCTAAAATTGATTCTCAAAGAAGCCATCTGAGAAGCTTATTTTTCCACATAGCTGTCCAAAAAAATCTTCCTCCAGAACAGATTTCTAGCAAGTAAAATCTTGATTTGTTTTTTTTTTATTTATTTATTTCTAGTGCTGTTTAGTTTACGAGCCCCTTTTCTATTGAGAAATTTCCTCTTGCCTCTATTTTGTATGCTGGGAGATAAAGATTTGGAAGTTGGATTACACATTTCAGTCTCAAATGAAACATTTGAGCCTTTTTGCTCTTATTATATTCCAAACTTCAGCACTCAATGCTTTTCTCTGAATAGAAATGGAACACTAAAATTAAAGGAGTCTCCCACAGAAATATAGATTTTTTTTTTTTTTCTACATGTCTGCTACCAATTCTTTTTCTCTGTTAAACTTCAGATATCATAAGGAGACAGAAAATCCCGGTGCTTTGAATTAAACACTTACTAAAGTCCATCCACCTGAGATAACCCCAAGAGTCCATTTTGGATAGCCCTCAGTTGTAGTGCAGTCACCTTGACAAACTTCAGTGAGCTGTGCATCCTGTTGGCCCTTGAAAGGGACTCTTAAGCCACAGGTGTATAGAATGGCTCCAGAATACATCTAGATAAAGCACAGGAAAAAAGAAAGATAACTCAGAGAGTTGTCTACATGTGAATAACCTGGGCTTTCTGTCCTGAGGGTGAATGGGATCTACTCCCCAAGTCTGCTTTTCCGCGGTAATAATTTCTCATTGATCTGGAAATAAAGAAGCTGCCAAAAGCCACAGTTCTAGTGTGTGATACAGCTGAAAATAAATCAAACCTGCCATAGTATTGGCAAGGATCAAACCTGCCCTGCTGACTTGAATTCTGTGCAGCATGGCAGCACAGCATTTGGTCAAAGGTGGCAAGAACAGGTGCAGATTAATTCTTTGGCAGCTGCATTTTTGTGTAGGGAAAAGGGGAAGTCCTGGCTTCTTGTGGTGCTTCACAGCCAGCTGCGTGCTAAAGTTTGGCTCTGTAAAGCCAGATATGCAGGACCCAAATGCAGCAAGTTTGCTGTTGTGGAGGGATCCTTTTTGCATTTCCTCACTGCACATGAGAAGAAGAGATATCAATCAGTTACCTTATCCTATATTGCCACTGTCCCATACCGTGAGAACCTCTGTGGGGCTTAGCAGTGGACCTTTTGGATTTGAGTCTGTCCATCCTGGAGAAGAACCGTCACGAGGCTGCAGTAGAGCAGAGCTAGAAGCATCGCATTTAAAGGGCTATTTATTGCGAACACTGTAAACAGCTGAAGGCCAGTATCTGGGTTGCAATACATTGCTCTGAGCTTTTTGAAATTAAGTGCACTAGTATACAGAAGACCAAACTTATAGACACAAAGATATAAGTCATTTTGCCTTACAGTGTCCTGACTCTGAAATAATCCTTGCCTTAGGGGTTGTGCCATGTTCCAATATCCTGTAAGAGCAGCATTTCATCAGCACCACCCATTTTGTCCTCTTCTTCCTCCTCTTTGTTTCTTTTGAGTGCTCCACATATGGTCCTGCTCAAGAGGTGCTACTGCCCCTGTCCTATTTGCAGGTACTAGCTGGTGGCTTTTCTGGGAAGGCTGTGGGTTTTTTTTCTCTTAATATGTGCGTTGCTACATCAGGCAGCAGGTGCTGTATCAGATACCAGATATGCATCTTCCAGGATGATCTCAGACAACAAGTTCAGGTACCCATTTACAGAAAATCTTCTTTTTTTGGCTTTCTGGGTTGCCTCAACCAAAAATGAACAATTGAAAGAGCTACCTCTGCAGAAGGGGGGAAACAACACGTTGAAAGAACTGCCCTGCCCTCCTGAAAGGAAATGTGACAGTGGCCCTGCACCATACACTTGTCATAATGGCAAGGGAGATGTAGCTTGGGAATGTAAGGGCAGAAAGGGTGCAGTGTATGCAACTGGATAAACACCAGATTTGCACAAATCTAGGCTCTGCTCTGAGTCTTGGGCTGCACTGCAGTGAGATGCTTTATTCTTGTGACTGGTGATGGGGCACCAGGGCAAAGGGGTTCTGTGGGTGTCTGCTCTTGCCATAGCTTGCACTGCCTTCCCTTCCTGGGGATGTGAGCTTGGCCTCAAACAAGCATCAGGGAGGCAAATGGGCAACATGGGTGAGTTGTCTTCTGCTTAGGGCCAGCCTGCTTCTTCCCAAAATGTGTTCCCTGCTTCCGTCACTGGACTTGTGAGCCTCTATTGGCAAACGACCCTAATTAATGATAGGCTGGGTGTTTTCTTTGAGCTAGAGCTGGAGGTCTGCAATTTCTTTTTGGGGGATGGGAGCATTCTCAGTGCTGTGATTTACACAGCATAATATGTGCTGACATCTCAGCACTGTCCTTGAGCTGGGCTTTGTTGTTCTACATCGCATGTAGCAAGCAGGATGGTGACTTTTTACAGCTCTGTAGGCAAGCTGTCCATTTTCCATGTGAGCTGAGGCTCAGACATGTATAGAAAGTCAAATATTGCTCAGTGTGGTGGCAGAGAAGCATCCCTTGCCAGATCACCATAGCTGTCTTGGTCAGACTGCTGCAGCCAGGCTCCTCAGGTGTTTGGGCAGGCCATGAAGCTCTTCTATTTCTTCTGGTCTGTAGCTTAGGGATTTCCTGAGCCACAGGTAGTATCTTTGTCTTTCCTAAGCTGAGAAGGACTTTTCTTCCATTAATTTCTCAAATTTCCAGAAAGGTTTTGGCATCTGTAGTGTCCTGTGGCTCAGCTGCACAGCCCAACCATACATCTTGTTAGGAAGTACCTCTATTGGTCTGCTCTTGAACTTAATGGTTTTTTACTTCATTTGATGGCCATGAGTTTTTTGCATCATAAAATGCTGAGCGCTCATTCCCTACTCCTTTCCCTATGCTACTCACAATTTTATAGGCCTCTACCATATTATATTCTCCACGCTGGAATTCTATTCTTTTTAAGTCTCTCTCTACGTAGAAGCCATTTCACTTCTTTAACCATTTTTGCTGTCCTTCTTTATACCCCGTCCAGATCTCCTGCAATGTCTTTGGTATGTGGGGTGAGTTCTTCCTTCAGTCTTCAAGCATTTGTAAGGTAATACCAGGATGTTTCCTATCTGGCACTGTCAAACTGGGAGGACTGTGGGATTAAATAAATCAGTGCTGCAGGGTATGAATGGGTTGGCCCCATCCCCAGGCTATAACTTTCAGCGTCACCTGTTTCAAGGCGTGTTTTCTTGTATCAGAGTCTGGCCGTTTTAGAGTACCCAACCGTGGGGCAGACCTGCCCAGGAGCCCAGCATGTTTCTTGGCATCACGTTTTGGAATCAGCAAAAATATTCCTCTACTTCCCACATGTAAAAGTAGGATGAGCAGCTGTTTCCTACTACACCAATGGATTGAGTGGAGAAAAGAGCTACTGTATGAGCGCATAAAACAGAAACATGGGCTGTCCTGCCACTGTCTGTCTGTCTCTAATGTAAGAGCCTGAGCGGTGTTTCCCCAGGAGGCAGTGAGCAGCTTGCGTCTGCGCGCGTGTCCCCTGCCTCTCAAACTTGCCACCTTGCAGTCACATCAGCACAAAGGCAAATTGCCATTTTTCACCCTGTTTCTTCAGCTAAAAATGTCCTTTGCTGGTCCTCTGTCAGCCCTGCTATACCTCATGCAGAACAGCTGCGTTGAGAAGGGACAGGATCAGACAGCACGTTACATTTCTAGTTTGTCAACTGTCTCGAGACTGTCTGCAAAAATTAGTGTAATATCATAACTTGTCTGTATATGTGTATAGCATTACATCCCACAAAACAATAAATTGCATTTGTGTTAGGATATGAAGCTGCTAGAAATGCCTATGTTCATTTTCCACGGTTTATTAAGAAAATCATAACAATGCACACTATTTATGTGGGATGTATTCAGACATTTATCTCCCTAGTAATGTATTAAATTAGAATGGTGACATTAGAGACATAGATTAATGTATTAGCATTTCTACTGTACCTTAGAGTCAGGATTATATCACAAAAGGAATTAGTTTTGTGGTCTCTTCATAGATCCATTTTCGGGGCTGTCCTTCACCGCCTCATTGTCAATCACAGTCACCTGGATAGATTCAAGTTTGTGTCATTTTTCTTCTTGTTATGCTCTTCGCTATAAAGAATGGGAAACCGGGAATTTGAATCCTTAGCAGGGTCTGGGAAAAGAACTTCGTCTGCTGCTTTAATCTTTGTATTTAGGAGTTATTGTGCAGCAGTTCACTGGTCTGTTGTGATAATCCCAATAGCAACATTGTAGGACATTGCAAAGGCTACATCCTCCCACTATGATTGTTGTTGGCTGAATACATGTGAGAAAACAAAAATATTTTTTGCACAAAGATTGGAGTAATTGGCCTCTCATATTTGAATACTTAACATTGCCTGTGGTCCCGACAAATACACTGAACTTTTAAAAATGTCTTCCCTGGTGTTGTACAATGACATTGATAGGAACTTCCCCCGTGTGCTTTTTGGACTAGTTGTAAGATAGGCTGCAATGTAAGCACTTCAAAGTGACCTCTTGTCTGGTTTGTTGCTGGAAAACCAGGAGCTTCACAGTTATTGATATAGGGAGGTATGTATTGACAAAGAACTTTGGAGTGCTCTGCATAAGTCCTGTTTCTGGATTGAGGTTTCAATTTTCACACTATAAGCTAGGGCTTCAAGTGAAATTTGGTCCTTCAATGGGGAACAGCGAGGGAAATCCACATGTGCTGTCCCTCTCCAGTTTCCTCTCAGAGAATAGACAGCATTCTCTAAAAATTAGTCTGAGATTAGGGAAACCTCTACAGCTGCTGTTTGGTTACCACATGGATAAAACTTTTGTTTAATCTTGTTGCAAGACAAACTTAAGTTGTTCCTTTCCATCACTGAAGTGCTGATCCACAGAAAACTGGCTTTTCTTTAGTACCAGCTGAACTCTGCAAAAGCGCCCTTCTCCTTTCTCCCTGGGGAGACCTGAGCAAGTCCAATGGGCTGAACGGAGAGCCAGAAAAATCTCCTAGTCTTTTCCTTCAACATATCTGCCCCCTTTCCTGTCATTTTCTGGATGCCTTAGCAGTCCTGAATGTAAAGATGTTGAGGCAATGACTGTCCATTGTAATATCGGCCCTGCGGTGGTAGCAGCGATGCCTGGCTGCTGTCCACAGAGCCCCCCAGAGCAAAAATATTATGAGTTTAAATGAGATTACTTCTTTCTCTGTTTGTTTGGGGTTTTTTTAAAATTCTCATCACACAATAGAATGCCACCAGTGTGAAAGGATCTAGTATAAGTAGGAGATGAATGATTTGACTTTAAAGTTTTGTGGCATTTTTTTGATTCTGTAATTTCAATGCGATTTTTAATGTTTAAATTACAAGAGGAATGGACGAGTGTCTTAGACATTACTAGAATTTTTCTCTCCTCCCTCTATTTTCCAACCAAGTTCAATTAAACCAGACTCATCATTTGGAAAATTTCACAATCCCTTCTTCAAAGTGGAAATATCTGTTAAGAAAATGTCCTTGATCATCTAGTATATTCTGTCCTAAGCCACTTAATATTCCAGCAGTGCTTCACCCACAAAAACTTTTCTTTCAGTGGGATTCTATAGGAATGTTGAAAGTTAGCAGCTAATTAGCAAATATTAATGTGTGCTGGAAAGATTAATATGTCCCTTTCTTTTTCCCTAATAAAGAAAATGATGACTTAAAAATGTTAATCCCCAGATGACATTCTTCAGATGAGAATGTACATGTACAGATTGTTCATGTGTGTGGTGGGTTGACTCTGGCTGGATGCCAGGTACGCACCAAAGTTGCCCTATCACTCCCCTCCTCAACTGGACAGTGAAGACAGAATATATTGAAAGGCTCGTGGGTCAAGATAAGGGCTGGGCAATCACTCAGCAATTACTGTTATGGGCAAAACAGACTCAACTTTGGGAAAATTAATTACTGATCAAATCAAAGTGGGATAATGAGAAATAAAAACTAAATCTTAAAAGACCTTCCTCTCCTTCTCCCCAGGCTCAACTTTACTCTATAGGTCTCTCTACCACTGGTGCAAGGGGATGGGGAATGAGGGTTATGGTCAGTTCATCACACTTTTTTTTTTTTTTTTTCCTGCTGCTCCTTCCTCCTCAGGGGGTGGACTTCTCACACTCTTCCCCTGACCTAGCGTGCCTCCCATGGGTGACAGTCATCCACAAACTTCTCCAATGACAGTCTTTCCCATGGCCTACAGCTCTTCACAAACTGCTCCAGCATGGGTCCCTTCCATGGGATGCAGTTCTTCAGGAACAGACTGCTTCAGCATAGGTCCTTCATAGGGTCACAAGTCTTGCCAGCAAACCTGCTCCAAGTTGGACTCCTCTCTCTCCACAGGTCTCTCCAGGAGCCTGCTGCAGTGTGGGCTTCCCACAGGGTCACAACCTCCTTTGAGCATCCACCTCTTCTGGTGTGGGGCCCTTCACGGGCTGCAAGTGGATATCTGCTCCACCATTAACCTCCACAGGCTGGAAGGGAGACAGCCTGCCTCACCATGGTCTTCACTATGGGCTGCAAGGGAGTCTCTGCTCAAGCACCTGGAGCACCTCCTCCCTCTACTTTCCCAGCCTTGGTGTCTGCAGGGTTATTTCTCTCACATATTCTCACTCTCCTCTCTGGCCACAATTGCTGCTGTGCAGCAACTTTCCTCTCTTCTTAAATATGTTATCCTGGAGGTGCTACCATTGTTGCTGGTGGGCTTGACCTTGGCCAGCAGCCGGTCCATCTTGGAGCCAGCTGGCGTTGGTTCTATTGGACACAGGAGAAGCTTCTAGCAGCTTCTCACAGAAGCCACCCCTGTAGCCCCCCGGCTACCAAAACCTGGCCACGCAAACCAAATACGATATGTCTGTATAATTTCAGCATCTGTCATTTCCAAAACAGCTGTTTAAAAAGAAGTTAACAAAAATTCTCCCAACAGCTCTCAGTTTCCTATAACTTTTCAGTCTTGCAGTGATGCCTCATTCCCATAGCAACATAGTTTAGAGGTTGCAAAGTAACAGCGCAAAGAACAAGTTGTGTTCACTCCTGGTTTCCAGGTCTTATTGAAGCCAGTCACTGCACCACTGCCTACATCTGCTCCAACAGATATCAAACTTCTTGCTGGTGAGGCTGTTGGGTGTGTTTGGTACTGCAATTTGGTCAGTCAAGTGAGATGTATTTGCCACTTGCTTGGAGGCAAGCTGGACCTGAAGCATGCAAAGATAGCTGCAATTGCTGTTCTGTACATTTTTGAGCTCAGTTTCCTCAATCTCTCTGCCCTTGCAGTGCCCACAAAGGCTTTCAGGAGGGCTTGGGCCTCATCCACATTGTACTTTCTTCTCTGCTTCTGTTGAGAGGTGCCAGTTTTCTGGACATGGATGGGTAGCAACAGCACCTGAAGAAATGGAGAAAAGGAAATGCAGCTTTCAGAGGGCTCACCCCAGATACTGGACCTCAGTGAGGAAGGGTACCCATCACTTTGTGTAACTGTAGCTTTGGCATTGTTATGAGGTGTGGCTTATTGTTGCGAAAACGGGGGAATAAGTCTGGTCTTCTGTGGCACCGAATATGCGACAGATGCAAATCAGGGAACAAATAATAACCATTTATTTACAGCAACATTTGCAGGTTCCTTTGGATTGCCGGTGATAAATTAAGAGCTACAGGCACACTAAGTGTTGTATAGCTAATATTATAACAACAACACACTAAACATGACACACACACACTAACAACCACCACTTGCCCACTCTAAGCCTGCCCCCAGGCTGATAGACAAGCCCGCCGAACAGAAATACAGTGGAGCACAAGACAGGATGGTCGCAACGAACAGATAAAGGGAAAACAAAACAAGAGTACACTCAGCGAAGCACAGCAATGCACCTGAGGAATAAATGTGAAATACACCCGGAGAGGAAAAGTCTATCACTCAGCGTGAGCTGAGGTAAATAATCTTACCCACAAGGCGTCCCCAGTGGGGGGGATGGAGCGGGAGAATTCGTCAATCCGTCCAGTCACCGGTATGGTTCCATGTCCTGTCCCCATTTTTGGGCTGCGATTGGGGTGATATTTATATTCAAATTTCCACATTGCATCACTAGGGTATATGTGGAAGTGAGGATGACTATAGACAATCGTATCGCTTATGTTAATGTCACAAAGTCCATTAATTCACACCTGCATGGGTGGAGGTAATGGCTCCTTTGTTTTAGGG
>JAVSBS010007028.1:44432-66085 GCA_033124195.1 Coracias cyanogaster | reverse complement strand
CCCTCTGCTCTGCCCTGGTGAGACCTCATCTGAGGTATTATGTCCAGTTCTGGAGCCCCTAGCACAAGAAAGATGTGGACGTATTGGAGTGTGTCCAGAGGAGAGCCACCAAAATGATCAGGGGAATGGAGCATCTGTCATATGAAGACAGGCTGAGGGATTGGGGCTGTTCAGCCTGGAGAAGAGAAGGCTCTGGGGGACCTTATACTGATCTTCCAGTACCTGAAGGGGCCTACAGGAAGGCAGGGAAAGGTCTGTTCACAAGGGTTTGTAGTGATAGGACAAGGAGTAATGGTTTTAAGCTAAGAAAAGATAGATTTAGGTTGGATATTAGAAAAGAGTTCGTTAACATGAGGGTCATAGAGCACTGGAATGGGCTGCCCAGAGAGGTGGTGGAGGCCTCATCCCTGGAGTCATTCAAGGTCAGGCTTGATGAGGCTCTGAGCAACCTGACCTAGGTAGATGTCCCTACTTGTGTTAGGGAGGTTGGAGTGGATGACCTCTGGAGGTCCCTTCCAGCCTGAAACATTCTAAGATTCTAAGATGAGATGGCCTTAAGGTGAGAGTAAATGTTTTTATAGTAATTACCAGGTTTCTTTTCACAGTGTGTATTGTCAGTGTCTGTGTAACGGGCTTTTGAGCTCAGGTCCTGCAGTTCTGAATGAAGATGCTGAAAATGAGCAATGTGAAAAGACCTTTCTGCGTTACATATCCTCGGTACAGTAAGGGGCCATAGGCAGCAGCGTCTGCCCAAAGCATGGCAGCTTGGTGTAAGTCATGTTCTTCTTCCCACATATCAGTATCGTGGGACTGTACGACTCCTGGTCACCATCATTTAACATCACTAACACTCATTTCCAAGCTTTGTAATATATTTCTGAACATGCAGTGGCTATTCAGGTGCATTCTCCAGCCTCAGTAAGCAGTGAACCTCCATGGGGCAATACATGCAAAGCCATAAGCTTCATCACCCAGAGTGAGCCTAGTGCCTCGCTGACTGCAAGAGCTACAAGGCTTCTTCATGAGTTAATTCATGTCTTTGCAGTATCATTTCTTCTGGTGTTTGTCTGTAATCGCACAACTTGCAAAGGAGGTCACTACCACTGACCTGCAAGCTGGAATGTGTTAGAAGTGGTCATGCTGCATCCTGCCATCTCATGACACCACTGAGTGACAGCCCGGGACAACACAACCACTCTGCCCAGGCTGCTGTACCATTTTATGTAGTCAGATGAGATGACAGCTGTAAGCCAAGCAGCACATGTTGATGATGCTTTTTTTTTTCCTCTGTACTTTCTCTCTTTCCCTTGAAAAATACATGGCTCTGTTCCCATATGCCTCAAAGTGTTCAATCATGATCGAGACATTCTTTTGGAAGACTTGTCAGCCTTACATCTCCATAAATTGCTACTGGTTTTGTCGCTTATCTCTTTTGGCTAAATTTCTCAGATTTTTCAAAGGTGCCTGCTTGACTCGAGTCAGATTGCAGTTTAAATGGTACTTCTTTAAATGCCAGCAGATTCATGTGGGTTTATTTCATGTGTATGAAATGATGATCAAACCAACATGTCAAGCAGCTCATCCCAAAGAGTCAGTGCATCCACTGAGGGATCTGCGTGGATTCACGGTTGTGCTTTATTTCTTTTGTGTCAGAGAAATTTGTTGATCAAAAATGCTGATTCATCTTTGTCTTTATTTTTCCTCATTGTCCAGAAGACTTCTGATTTAATGTAAATGGGATTTTTAGTTTAGCTGGAAAGAACCAGGGAAGGTTATGGGTTGATTTATCCCTATATTTTATAGTGCTGGTAAAGCAAGCCTGAGTGCTTGACATTAACTCATTATCTCTTGGCACACCAAAGATAGGCCTGATCCTTATCATAGGCGTCCCTAAGTTTGGACATTCATATTTGAGGATGCTATAATTCCTAATTCCTGTATGAATTAGGAATTTGCTTTTGAAATCTGACATCAACCAGAAGTGACAATTTTGTTACTTTGAGCAGATGCTACTTGCAGACTGAGGACCCCAGTAATGCTGGTGAAGGTAGTGCACAAAGAGTGTCAGGAATGGCAAGACCATAATAGGCTAAACTGTAATCTAGTTTAGGGAGAAATCTTTATGGGTTTCGTCTACTTGGAAGTAGGCTGAGCTTCCTATGAAGTTTGTATCTTTATTTACATCTCTTCAGGCAACAAACGCTGACCTACAATGCAATGTAGTCTAACGGAGCGAGCGAGCATGAGTCTTGCTCATGAGGCAGGGCAAGGAAGCAAAGCAAATCGATTGACTCTCTTGGCCCTGCATGCGATCTTCTGAATGGGAAGTTGTTGTCTCTTTGAACTCTTGGGTGGTGTAAGAGCCTAAAAACCTCAGGCTCAGAGTTTCTTTAGGATAGGTTTCTGATACAGGCATAAACAACCTACAGATCACACAAGTCAAATACGTATTCCTGAAGAGACTTAGGATGGGATCAAATAATGTCAGGGCTCTTGTGTGTTCTGTGCACAAGGTGTGTGATTACAGCAAAGACAAGGCTGGTAAAGCTTAGATCCAAAGCAGTGTATCAGTGGGAGCAAGCAGATGACTGAAATTCTCCTGCTTGGCAGCTGCAAGATAGATGGAAAGTTTACCACGCTTAAGGGACCTATGAGCATAATGTTTATTTTTTGAGGTTTCAGCAGTGCCTGATGCTCATCAGCAGGAAAACATCATTGTTAAAATGAGGAAACTGTTTCAGTCTACTGTTTTTGACCTTTTGAGCTGGCATGAATAAAAGCCAGGTTAATGAAATGTGTTGCTCCATTAGCAAGTCAGGAAGAAAATTTGTCTGCTGCTTGGAAAAACAGTAAATGCCAAGGAGATTTATGCAGAACTCTGGTGTAATTCGAGTAATTTGAGCCATCTATATGTAAGACACAATTTCTGTGGGGAAAAGAAGTCACTGCTTGGCTCTAGTCAAGCCCATAGCCCTTCATGTCTCAGGGTGGCAGAGAACAATAGTCATAATGGTTGTGACTTGCTTGCTAGGACACACATTCTTGCCCTTATTGCTTGCTGGCTTCAGAGCAATAATCCTGAAACGCAATTGGGAAAAACACATTTGACATGATATATTGAAGAATGGTATAAATCCTCCAGTATGAAGTGCTAGGCTGGCCACTAGTCATCCAGCCACTGAGGAGCACCAAAAGGCTTGTCTGTTAATGAAAACGCCTTGGAGTTGGCACTGACCTGATAAAACACTTGGCTCCCTGTTTGTGTTTCCTGGGACCATGCAAGTGTTTGTACTTTAACAACCCAAATTCTTGCAAGCAGCAACTTCTAGGCTCAAAATATTAATGTGAAGTGGGTATAAAAATGGCTAGACTCTTCAAAATCCTTGGTAAATGAAACCGTTGTGAAGAATGATTGTTATTTGTTGGATTACTTGCTCTGTGGTAGTGCTGAGGTGTTGGTCTGTAGCCATGCAAGCAGTTGGACATTGCTCTAAAAGGCAATAGGAATTGCCTGCCTCAGAGCTCACAGCCTTTGTCCGTAAGACAGCAGCGTGTGCCTTGCAACTGGTATGTGCTTTGCAACCTATGTGCCTGCACCGTGTTGTGCAAGCTGCATGCAAATTACGCCCAGTAAGCCATTTATAACCAATGTGCAAGCTAAGATCTTTGTTGCTGTTGAAAGCATCTTTACACCAGCAACTACAGCCCTCTGCTACTCTGGTGACTCAGGGGAGCTCTTTTGCTCTTTGCTCTTCCTATTGCTCGTAGGAATAAAATCCCTTTGGAAGAATTAGTACTCCCAGCAGACTGCAGCACTGGGGTGCAACACCAGCTATCTTCAAGGTGATGCAGTGGGCTCCTGCTTTTAGTGCATAGCAAGGTGTCCCAGTACTTCAGGATCAGGTGGTTCATGGCTGGGACCTGGAAATGAAGAGATCTTTCTTGTCAGGCTTTAGCTCCAAAGAGGCTCTATCCAGCCCAGAAATTAGAACTGACTTTGTAGTTACTAAATGTGCCACTATATGGGAAGAAAGGAAGAATTCAGGGGGGAATTTCAGGCTTCTTTCCCTATGTGACTCCCCATTGCTCTCACAAACATGAGGAAAATAAATGCTGTGGCAGAACCCTTTTTAAAAGCAAATCTGTCTCTTTTCTTTCTAAACTCACCTTCCCTGGAGTAAAGGAAAATATGTCAGTTTGGTCTAAAATAGGCATCTAGTGGAGTTAGAGATGTCCTGGAGCATCACTCCTGGCCTTCAGCTGCTGTCCAGAAAAGCCAAGTTCTCCTACAGCTCCTTTATTGCCTCTGTTGGCCCCACATGAAAGTCTTGACTCCACTACAGCATCTTGAATGACACCAGGTGCTCAGGCAGCAGCACTGAATCTAACCCCACGTCTCCCTCCAGTCCCAGATGCTAAGAAGAATTGTGGCAATGAATAAAAGCCCATAGATAAAATTTCATAGTGGATGACTCCTTCTCAGGGCCATTAGCGAGACTGAAAAATCAGACTTTGTAATACAAAGCAATCTTCCGCCTGAACTGTGGGACAGCTACTCTAGCTCCACAATATGTTATTTAAAGCTTGTTTTATAATAGAATTTGGTATTGCAGTATGTATAATTTATAATATATTAAAAGTCATTTCATAATATATTTTAATCTCTGATGATGAATAGCTGGGACAGTTTTGCAGGTTCTGTAATATCACTATGGCAACATCCTTAAAAAAAAAAGCAGGACAATTGAGAGATATCAAGGACTGGTCAAAGAAAGAATAATGGCACTTGTCAATTTGCATTCTTTCCTATAGTTTATTTTCTTCCTGTAAATGGCATCAATTCTGATATTTTTGCATGTGTTTTCAAGAAATTGCTTGCGACATTACTGAAATGTTGCATGGCCTTTAACCTTTGAGGGCTCAACTTTGAAAAGATTTGTTTTCCATTGCAGTGCTAAATGATTTAGCCCATCTAAGAAGATGATTAGAACTCAGCAGCTATTGGTGGACTGAAAATATAGCTTCCATCAGATTTCTAATGTTTCTCAAAAATCAGAATAGTGTTTTATGAGTCCAACCTAACGTGCTTAATTTAGAAAAATGGGACTTGTCTGTCATACTAAATGGTTGACTGTTTTTAAAAATCAGACTGCTTGTTTTGAAGCCTACATTTTGACTAAGCATCTAAATGGCAATTATTCTTTTCCTGAGCTGCAGTCAGCAAAGCATATTAATCATTCATTGCCAAAGAATGAAAGAAAGAAGAAATCTTATTTTGCCCTCCTTTCCAAGTGGCGGTGCATCTCTAAAACATCATTGTGATATCTCAGAGAATGGGTATCAAAAAGCCTGAAGATCTGTGGATCACCATTTGCTTATCAGCTGACACATGGTTCATCCATGGAAGACGAATTTTTGGCATATTCCCAAATTCAGGCAGTCTTTTCCCAAAGAACAGACTTATGAAGGCCCCAGGTCTGAGGAGCAAACACAAACAGTGCACCAGACAGCCTTTGGAAATGTATTTCTGTTGCTGAGTGTGTCATGCCTTAGGCCAGCAGGCAACTAAGCTGTGAATCATGTGCCAGCTCGCTCCCTCCTCCCCACCACCCTGGTGGGATGGGAAGGAGAACTGGGGAAAATAAAGGTAGAATCCATGGGCTGAGATAAGGAGAGTTTCATAGCACAGCACAAAAAGAGAAGAAACAACAATGATAACAACAATACTAATAAAATAATATATAAACTGAGTGATATACAATGCAACTGCTCACCACGTGGAACTCACTGCCACCACCTTGGCCAACTTCCCCTTGTCCCTTTTTATACTAAGCATCATGTCCTTATGGTATTGTATATCCCACTGGCTGGTTCTGTTGTCTATCCTGGCTGTGGCCCCTCCCATCTTCTTGTGAAAATTAACCCTGTTCTAGCCAAACCTAGGACAGGGTGTTATTCATAATATTGTGCTTTCAGCTGTTGGAAAAAAACTTTTTAAGGATAAATGTTTATGGCTGTAATGGTTTGTTTTCTGATTTATCTTGTCCAGCCACTGAGGGGCTCTTCTGTCAAATATGTAAGAACTCCAGGCGTGAGCCACAGTGCCGGAAACTGAGCTATGTAGGAGCTCACTTGCTCTCTGTGCTTCCTACTTGGTTTTCTTAAATAACTTAGGCCTATGCTATTCTGATCAGTTCAACAAAAAATTCTCCTCTTTCTTTTTGCACAGCTTCTTTTTGTGACCCTCAGCACGGCTGATATCTTTCAGCCTCTAAATGCTTCCTTTCCAGCTATGCCTACTCCTTGCCATCACAGGTTTTAACGTGCCTTGCCCTTCTCCACCTTTTACAGAGCAGGCTTTCTGTTTGATGTCTCCTCCTTCCTTATGAGCTAAAGCTCTTCCAGTGTCTTTTGACACCCAGCCATGTTTTGGCTGGTGGCAGGTCATGCAAACCAAGAGGAGGTATTTTCTACCCCTGGTCATGACAGCTGATATGAGACTGGAGGTAAGGATATACCTAAAATATCTGGGGACATCTGGGCGTTCATTTTTCCCCTGTTTGTCCCAAAGCAGAACACAGATGTTGACCTTTACCTTACTAATCCATCTGCTTACTCAGGCTTTTGCTTGAGGGGTGATGGCAAATGAATTTCTGCCTATAGGGCAAATTCCAGGATGTATCCATTACTGTGCCATTGACATTTGCCAGCCAATTCTTGCATTTTCAAAGTAATTTTGTTCATATGCCCAGGGAAATTAACAGTGAACTGTTACCAGAGTTCAAAAAGCATTTCTGGAATAAAATTTCTTCGAACTCTTCCTATTCAAGTCATTGCTTGCATAAAGCTACTGATTACAGAAGAGCAGGGATCCTCCTGAGAAATAGCAGTAGTGAACTTGATGAGTTCCTATTGTGACTTTTTTTATGTTCACCGGTTATAGAAAGCCTTGTGCCGTGGGCACCTCATCTGTGACATGGGATCACAGTCTACTAATAATGTTAAGATTTAATTTTTCCAGTTGCTTTGTTCTTGCAACATAGCTTTTAAATGTGCAGCTCAAATCCCATAACTAGTTACATAAACAGCAAGGAGACAGACTTAGTCATTTTCTGCTGAAGGAAAAACTTCCATAGCGGTGAGAGTGGTGACATAAATATCCAGATTTGCATTGGGTCTGGTGCCCAGACTGCAACTATAGGCTGTTGCCTGTAAGAAGAGACAACTTTGTTATGAAAGTGTATAAAAATGGGCACATTGGGTCTCTTAGCAAACAAGCTGGTGAAGGCAAACATCTCTCCATTTTGGATGATAGAGTGTTGGGGCTGGTGGAGTTTCTTGAATGGGTTTCCTCTCTTCTCACACATATCTCCATTCAGCTGAGAGCAGCATCGCATAAACCTATTTTCTTGTTCTTTATGGAAGATAAGTACTTTCTTATCCCAGGACCACTGGACCTGTTCGTAACTGAAACCTTTAAAGTTTATGAACTGTGAAATTAGGTGACTAATAGACAGGTGACTCATTAGGCAGAATGCCACAAATGCCACACTCCTTGTTCCTATTTCTTGCATCTCCCTGTAGACCAATGCATTTATATTATCACAGAGTAAGGATAACAGCATCAAAAGCTCTGCATGTCACTGACATCCCACCTAATTGCAAGGAAATGGGATTTTTCTTGCGACAGGGTGGGTGCCTACTGTATCTATCCATTTACCTTCTCAGGGCATCATGCCGTGTGCCACAGCAAGGCTCATCTCTTTTTTTTTGGTTTTTTTTTATGTAGGAGAAAACCTCTGCAGCCTCTGTCTGCTGGAGATCTTTTTTTCCTATTCCAGACTTTGTCCTGTGCAAAGGAGTCAAGGCGAGCAGGGAGCTGATTTGTTTCAGGTCCTCCTGTCACAAGAGTGTTCTTGTAGGAAAATCCTCCCAGCCATTTTGAAAACCTTCAGCACTCCCTTTGAGGAAGAAAAGTCTGACACAGTCCCATGAACAAAACAAAACTCAAACCAGGCCCATCAATAGCACTTTATTTGCTTACCGGAATGAAAACTCCACAAGTGATTTTGGAGTGAACTCTCAGGGAACTTTACATTGCAGTTTTGCACATGTCTTTGCTTTCAGATTTTACATAGGATGTGATACAGGAGCATTGAAGTGGCCCTCATCTTTATCAGAACTCACTTCCAACTTCATCATTTTTTTGTTGTCACATGTGGAATAAGAGCCATAGCCAGGCTGTATATCTTAGTTAATTAAAAGGAACATCTGCTTAATATAATGCATAAGATAAATGGTATTTCCTTTGTATAGCAGGCGGAATGAAATAATACATAGGCTATTGACTGAAGTTCCTGCATGCCTATTGAATAACCATCAAAAAGCAGACTTCTTGACATCATGCATATCCCCTTGAGGCAACATAAAAAATAACTATTGTAAGCTTACACAGAAGCAGGTGAGTCCAAACGAGCAGAAGGGGATCTATATGTTCCCAGAGTACAAACTCTAAGCAGTAACAGATGAATCCGATAGTGATTATAAAGCCCAGAGCTGGTTCATAAACTACTCAGGCTGCTATCTATAGGGTCTGTGTGCAGAACTGTCTGTGATAGGCTTGTTTTCCCATCTTTATAGCAAGAATAACTTCAGTTCTTCATATACTTAAGGAGGATGGATGAACGGATACTGACGTTGTCAAGTGTTCTGAATGCCTAGTAGGATTGAAATCAAAATAACACACTTGAAGGGTGAAGCCATAAATGAATTAGTTAACTTTTTCTAGCTTCATGCAGCCAGAGTGTTCTCATCAGACCTGTCACGTTTTCTGTTAATCTTGTTTGCATAACAAATATTTTAGCAGTTGTCTTAACTTTACAGAGCCTAAATGTCATGTGGGAATTTGCAGGAGCAAGAGTTGGACCTGCAGTCACTAACCAAGGGGATTCTTGTCTGTTTCCTTGCCTGTTCTTTGCTGGAGATGTATTGCTGGGTAAATATTGGTGGCGGGAGGTCTGTTGGATGCTTTGGTACCTTGGAGCATAGCTTGCAGGCTGAGAAAAGGACACTTGGCAGTCCTGGGGCACTTTGATAGCTGACTCTCATTGGTCAGGAATGGAAACTAGCATGAATCTCACTGTGTTTATACCTCATTGAGCTTCTCCATGTCCTTCTCCTGTCTTTTCCCTGTGCTTTGGCTGCCAAATGGAGAAGTGCTAGGGCTAGGTATGACTAGGGGCAGGGCCTTAAGCGAGCCATGCTGACAGCACGAAAGCTTTTGGAGTGAAAAAGAGATGTTGGGACTACGGAGGAGTTTATTTGCAAACCTCTCTCTCTAGATGGTTCCTATAATTATTTTCTGTGCTTATTCGATTTAACACACAGCTGAGAAGAGTAGCCAAGCCATTGTAGACGATTTGTTGCCTCAGATGTAGGAGTGCAGGAAGCTACCTCCATAGACTGTGCTGTGTTTGCTCTTCTGATGCTGGAAACAATCATCTTTGCTCTCGAAACAGAGTATTTCCAACTGCCTGACTTTGGGGTTCCACTTTAATCCTACATGCTAATGTGCTGGTTTACTGTATTAATGCAGATTAGCTGAAAATAACTTGGCACATCAGGATTTTCTGCTCCTCTTATGCATTATAATCTCTTTGCTTTGGATGATGTTTATTACATACTGAGATAATAGGTTTAGTGCTTTTATGACCTCTGTAACATGTTCTTTTTGTGGTTGCACTCAGAATTACTCTTGCTTAGCTAACCTTGCAGCCAGTAATCAGTCCGGGACAATTATCCTGGGCACGCTGGCAGCCATTTTGAGGACTCTCTTTGCTTGAGTCTCACTGCCAATCTCCTGCAAACAAAATAGGCATTTGAACTTATTAATTTTGGCTTATTAATTTCTTTCATTGCATCTGCAACTAACTCAGAAGCCTTCTTCAGCCCTTACCCCTGGGCCCCTTCCCAGATGCTTTTTTTAGGGTGCAGTGTATAACATTTGAGGGCTCACTAGGCAAGGTTGGTAGAGACTCTTCTTGGCTGCCAAAGTGTTTAAGCCCACCTTAGGGGGCTGTTGAAGGGATTCTACTGACATTGGCCATGTGGGGAGAATGGCCTGTATTTCTCTTGGTTGCTAACAGACTAGTTCTACTGCATCCATATGTGTTGCTGCTGAGTTTTGCATAGATCAGTAATCTCCCTAATCCTCTGGCCAGATGTCTGACGGTATTGGTGTTAAACTTTGGAGGTCCACACAGAATCCACCTGTTTAAATGCTGCGTGTTCACAGATTCCTGGGGCATTTCTTCTGGTCCTTATCTCTGTTCTTTGAGTCTGTTAAGGCTGGTGTTACTTCCATCTTTGTTTTTCCTCTCCCAGCTCCCTCCTTTCTGTATCTTCCCAAGGATGTTTCTCCCAGCCTGCCTTCTCTCTCCTCTTCTGCACAGGGGATCTGAAGTTACACAGACACAGCCAGCACTTTTGTTGTTTTTTGGCAGAGCTTTACCTGCCCTATGTTTTGAGTGATGGACACTCAGTAGGAGCCTTGCTGGGCCCCTGGGGATGGTGAGCAGTGTTGCTGTGCCTTGCAGTGTGCCTGGCTGCGGTTTAGGCCACTTTTCCCTAAAGACCTGCTGTTCGTGCTGGCCTAGCTAAGAGCAATTCCCTCATCTCTTTGCAAAAGTGCTTTCAGAGGGGAGAGCTTGGCATGAGTTTTTGATACAGAGTAGGAGCGAAGAGGAGAGAGTTGGTCTTACTAAAGGCAATTAATTCTTCTGCTGACAGTGAGCCTATGTGCTCCTTGTTCTAACTTCCTTTCCTCTGAAGATGACTTTTGCAAATGAATGGAGGTTGTCAAAGCCTGTAGCTTCAGATACTATGCCACCTTTAACATCACAGTGAGACGAGTCTCCATCATCTGTCCTCATTGGGAAAATGTCAACATTACCATCACCTCTGTCTTCACAGGATTAAAATGTGATGTCAGAGGCAGTCTACATCTTCTCTCTGGGTTTTGTGCAAGGGTTTTTTTTTTGCCTCCTTTTGTAATATGCTTCTGTTCAGGATATAATGAGGGCTACCATCTTCCACATGCCTTTTATCAGGGAACAGTGCTCTTCAGCAGACTCATTAAAATAATTGATGGCCTCAGATGATTCATTATGTCTGAAACTTTCTTGCTGTCCAGTAGCTGGACAAAGCTTTCCGACATGGGATGTGGATAGAGGTATAGTTTTACAATGACAGTCATTCTACCATATCCTTTAAGACATCAAACAGAACAATAGTGCGTTGATACCACCAAACACAAATGAACTATCTGCTTCATTTAGGTGGGTGGCACGATCAGTTTGCCCATTGGGAGTGGATGGATTTTGGACTGGGAGGACAACAGCTATTCATTGGGTGCATGGGAGTTGCACTGGAGCTTGTGAGGCACATTGTAAATATGTCTGAGGGAAATGAAAGAAATCTCTCGTGGAGACTGTTCATGATTGAGGGGAAAATAACTTGGGCTCACCAGCCCTTCAAGCTATGCTGTCAAAGAAATGCGTGTCTAGTTAATCCATCACTTATTATGACAGGTTGCATATGGTGAACTGCTTGAAACGTGCTTCTTTTGTCCAAATTCTCATTCCTTAAAAGCTGGCTTTGAAACCTGTATTAGTAATAGAAGAGGCTTCTTCTGCTATTGAAAATATGTCTATGAAATACATGTGTTTCGCTTAATGGAATTCAGGTTTCCTCATATAATCTGGGTCAGAATTCAAGATAAATTTGGTGGTCCTGACAAGGTCTGGCCGTTTGGGAGCTCAGCTCTCATTTAGACATAGACCAGATATTAGAAGCTGCTGCACTTTTGGTCCTTTGCACTTCCCTGGGGGTAGAGGTGTTGCTGAGCAGTCGTGAAAACTCCACTGTTTTGTTACCTTACTAGATGAATACTCATTCAGTCATGAAGTATACAGTGACTGGCACCCAGATACATTATATGATTACCAGTTTAATTAACATTGGGACTTGTTTTCAAATTGGCATTAGTAATAGAGAACCACAGATAGAAAAAACAGTAGTATGTGTGTGAACCAGGTTATTTGGGGAATCCTATGCAGGGGCTTAAAGGTGTTTTAAAGGCCTTTCAGTTTACTTGACTATTTCAAGTAGCATTGGAGATGAGGTCCTCTGAACTTGTTTAGGATGGGTGAGCCTGTGACATATCAGATGAAGTCCATTTTGCTATGGGAACTGAAGGAAAAGAGCTGTAGCTCACAGTCCGTTTTCCTCTGTGGGTACAGGTGCCCTATATATACCCCAGTAGAGCTGAGCCCCGGTCCCTGCCTGGAATCTGTATGTGCTGCTCTAATTCAAATAACAACAGGTGCCTGTTTATAGGTTGCAATACAAGTAACTGAAATTACTCATATGGATAACATTAAAGATCAAAGCTTTAAGGAAGTGTGTGTATGACCAGGGACTTAGCGTTTGATGCGTGCTTATGAACTGTAAGGAACATCTGCTCTTGGTGGGTAGCAATTTCTTTTCTATATTGAATACTGAAGTGGGTTATCATACCGTGGAATGGGTTTCCTTCTTCCTTTCATCTCAGTGGCATTTTTTCCTTCCTGTTCCAATTTCATACGGATTGAACAGTCATGATGAAAGAGCAGTAGGCAAATGTGTACAGAAACAATTTAGCTTTGTATGGTGTCAGATGCTCTTATGAGAAATTAAGTTTTGCAGGTTTCTACTTAAAATCATAACTAAGGAACTCTGATGTGCCAAGTTTGGGCAACTGTATAAGGTTCTCTATCAGAAATGTCAAACTGCTGTCTTCTCAGATGCACATGGCCTGCTTGACACGCTTGTGTGGCCAGTGTGAAAAACTAGATTTTTTAGAAATTAGTATTTAACGTTTGTTTATTCTTGAGAAGAATAAGCTCCTGGGTCTCGTGGTTGCAAGGAGTGCATTTTGGATGTAGACCAAGAGTACAGGATGTCTCTCAATGCAAGCCCCCCCCTCCACTCCTTGGAGGGCCCAGAGATAATTATATTTCTAAATGAATTTTAAAAATCAGCAAGATTTGTATGCCTGTCTCATTGCAACGTTAGTACTAATTCCGTATTTGTTGGTTAAGTAGCTTAGGAAGGCTGCATATGCTGAGGGTATGGGTGCTGTTGGGGCTTGCAGCCATGAACGTGTAGCAGAGAGAGTTTGTGTCCTTTTCTCCTCTTTCTCTTTCATTTCTATGTATCTTCTTTGATGGAGCTGGCTTTATTCTCTGTGCAGCATCCTGGGGTGATGAAGGGACCTGAGCGCATCTTCAGCCACGCATTTTGTAGCTGAAGGCAGTAATCCCCCATGAGGCTTCTCGGCTGCAGACTGCCTAAAACCTACCTCAAGGTCCCCCATGGCCTTGGTGGCCCTGTGATGGGCTTCTGTGCTCACCCTTGTGCAGTAGCCCCAGGGAAGTCAGGCCCTTTCTTTACCCCTCCCTCAGGACTCCATGCAGAAGAGAAATAACTTCTGGAGGCTCCAGGGCTAGAAAGGGGGACAGCGCAGGATTGGGAAGAAGGAATCAAGCAACACTTGTGTCCTGGTTCGGCTAGGACAGGGTCAATTTGGTGCAGCCGGGCTATTCCATACCATGATGACATCATGCCCCAGGGCTAGTTCTGGTTCCACGGTGCGACTCACGTGTGTGCGGCTGGTCTGCTCCGCTCTGTCCATTTGTCCACACGGTGTCACTTGTTCTGTACATTGTTTTTCTCACTGTTGTCATTGCTGTCGTTACTGCGATTGTTTCCTGTGTGTCATTGTATTAACCTCTCCTTATCTCACTCCCAGCTCTGTGTTTCCCCGTCCCTCTTCCCCGGAATGCTGCTGGGGGGTTGCAGTGGCAGCGGCCACACGGCTTGGCTCCCGGTAGGGCCTGAAAAACCACAACTTGAAACTTCACAGTTCTTTTGTTAATGGCCAGGAGACATGTACAGACCTGCTGCGCTAATACCTCCCTTGTGTGCCCTGTCACTTCTGCTGGAGGTCAGTCAACCTCCATAGGTTCAAGCTCATCTTCTGGAGGGTCCATGTCCATTGGCTTCTTGCCATCTCTAACATGACAACTGCCACATTATTTAGCCAATTCTTCAGGCTTTGTGGCACACTGCCTGATGTTTGAACACACCTGATGCACCATCCGTGGCTATATTTCCCAGCGCCAGGCCTGCTCCAGGTGTTTTTGGCACTCCTTGAACATGAGATTTGGTGAGTTGCAGGCCAGCCTGCAAAAAAAAAAATTGCAGGAGTCAAGCAGAAAACTTTGCTTTGGATCAGAAGATGACATGCTCCCTGTATTTTCTGCAGCTAATTATTTTAGTGTCTAGTAAATAGAAATTGAGCATAGGCAAAGCCTGCCTTTATTGCCCTGATGTTCCCCCCAGCAAAAGCCACTGCAAGGCAGGAGGGGATCTACGTAGTTGCTAGAAGGATTTGGTGGGAAATACCCAGCTATTCTTCCAGAAGAGAAGGTCTGTGAGGGACTAAATAAAGCAAGGACAACAAAGCACTTAGCGTGACGACTGCATTTAGCTCCCATCCTGCACGATCCCAAGTGCAAAGAAAAACCACTGTTTTTCGAGACGTTGCTGACAGCTCTTGCCAGGAAGGGCTGGACTGACTTTTTACTGGCACCTTAATGTTTTTGATCAATAGCTTCACAAATGGGAGGGAGTTCATACTCTGCCATTTTGATCTTTTTTTTTTAAAGTGCTTTATTTTAATCAATTCTTTTTGTCTTATTAAAAAAAAAGGGTAGTATAAATGCTCAAGGATTAAAGTAACTTTCTCAGCCCTACAATTTGGATTTATGTCACTTCAAAAGCAGTTTCCTTTGAGGAACATGAAGACTGGATTAAAGCTTTATTTGAAACTGGTAATTAAAAGGCTAAATCCCATATACAGCATTACAACTCTAATGTAACTGGAAGAGGATTGCTTATTAGAGCCCATAGGGATTTCTATTATGGCTTTGGGGACTGATAGCCACCCATCTCGTGGCAAATCCTATTACAGCAGACATCAAACCACACAGCATCGTGTTACAGCTCTCCTTTGGCATAATTTTTAGCAGCTGCCACCTTGCACAGAGGAACTGTGGATTCACAATTTTCCCCTACCAAACAAATGCTTATGTCGTTGCACCTGTGTAAGCCCCAAAGACATCTCCATCTGCCACAGAGCCATTATTCCTGCCTGTAGATCAGGTTCATCACATGCATTTAGTGGAGGAAAACCACACCACGGCTCAGGACAGCCCCTGGAGTGGGGTCAAATTACACAGCTCCTCATTTCCAGGAAGGAAATGAGGAGGCCACCAAGGAAAGCTAACTACCAATGGGCTCTTGCTGCTGGCTACTGCCTAGAAGGCAAGGAAAAGCCGCTCCTCTTTCATTTGCTTGCTTAAACATCTCAGGATTGCACTGGGTTTGATTTATGAGGGTAGGTCTCCTGTGGTTTACAGAAATATGGTACCAGAGGCTCATCCATCTCTAGTTTATTATGTTCGCATTAAAGCAATAGAAGCTTTACGTACATATTGTGCTTGCCTAGATGTTGATGAGTCTACCGGCAACCACTCGTGTCACACAAGATTTGGTTTTAGGGCACAAATACAACTTGGCCCTGAGAGCTGGGACAGGCCAATATGTTTACTGGACTTTCACCCAAAGTGGCAAGGTACCTTTGTATGAAAAAGAAAATAAGAAATCAGGAAACCAGAAAGAAATGACAATAAAAACATTACAAGCCATGGATAAATGCCTTCTGCCACTGCATCAGCATGCCTTTGAAAACAACACGTCTTTTTTACCTATTCCCTTCTGAGTGGACTCAGGCCCCAACCTTTCCTACCTTGTCCTGTGGCAGTAATTACAGCTATTCCTCCTCTGCCTCCCTGGGCTAATAGTCAGTAAAGCCCAGCTGACATCCCCCATAAGGGCAATACAGGCAGGCTTTGCCCAAACAAAATTTTTATTGGCTGGACACGGAAATTACTAGTTGTGTAAAACACGGGAGCGTGTCATCCACCGATCCAAAGCAATTTTTTAAAAATCAAGATGTGTGTTTTATCCTGTGATGTTTGTGCCACAGATCACTGTAGTATGTGAGGACGGATATTCTTAAATGGATTTTTCTGGTTTAAGTCTGGTTTTGTCAGCTCCCTTGTTGAGATCTTAATGATTTTGGTGTGTCTGTAGGCACTGGATTATTCAAGGCACCTTGACTTAAATTATTATAGTTTACCATATTTTCCAAGAATGTAAGGAATCTTTTTTTCCAGCAAGTAACTTGCTGGAAAAGCTGATTTGGATACAATAAAAGTAATCAGTTGAGGAAATTTCACCAGTTTCCTTATTTTCCATGTTACTTAGAGCAATTAGACACTCAGACATTTCTGAAGAGCTTTAGTCCCCCACACACTGGGGTTTATCTACATGAAAACTGCTTTTTGTTGTCTTGAACCGATCCAGGTGAGACTGCATTGCAAAAGGAGACACAGGGCTCCAGTCTGACAAGGCTGGGACAGGATGGCTGTCAGGGTGGCACTCTGTGCTGGTATATCTGAAATATATCCATGCATGCTTTGGCTGGCATGGGGATGCAGTTATTGGGGCTATTGCTGCCCCTTGCTTTTTGTGTTTTTAATGTGGCTGGTCAGTGAGCTTGTAATAAAAGCTGAATCTGAGTGCTCGCAAGCTCTGTTCTCAAATATAGAAACCCATGGTATAAAAGAGACCCAATCCCATTTCTGTTTCTGCGTTATTTATTGCTCCTTGTGCCCTCAATTCCCTGAGATACCAAACATATCTCCTATACAAAATGATAACCTTCTGTGAACTTACTGAAATGGAAACACATTGGGTAGCAAGCAAGTACCTTGCTGTGGCAGATGAGGAGAAAGTTTAAGGAATGACTCTTTGGGCCACTGTTGTGTTACTATAGTGAGGTTTTTTTTGCTAATTTGAGATTTTTATGGAGTAAATTGCTGAAATTTCGAAGTCACGTTGTTATAAGAAGGCTGAAGTATTTGGAGCCATCAGAACTGCTTTTGTCCAGAACAATTACAGCAGAAAGCTCTAGTCATTGTATCTAGCATCTGCTGTGCAAAGCGGATGTCGCAGGCACTAGGTCTGCATTTCAGCACTTGCATTGCAGGGCAGAGGAGCTGCCTTTGCACTTACTCTGCATTGCCCCCACTCAAGCATTGTATGTCAGTAGGTGCCCTGTGTCCTGCTTGGCTCTTGAACACAGACAATGACTTTTCAGTGCTGGTCATCTTGGGGCTAAAGTGTCCTTGGGAGCTTGCCATGTGAAATGACTGTAGGAAAAGGTCATGTCAGACTGACTGAGTGATTCTCTCGCTTCCTCTTGTCTTCCTCCTGTGTTTATCAGGTCATTTGAAGCCATCTAGTTGTCCTTGCATTGACTCTTTGCTATTAAGGACCATTAATATTGTAAGAGCCATACACTGTCTATGTAGCCTGGCTAATTACAAAAGATAAAACTGGTACCTGGCAAAAGTAATGCATTTTTTTGGGGTGCAGAAGGCCTCTGTTGACGCTATTGTTTAAATTCAAGCAATCCCAAAGCACTTATGTAACTGTTGTGGACACAATCCGCTAATCACCCCCCAAAAAGGGCTTTTAAGTCAAAAGCAAAAATTCTGCACAGCCAGATTTTATTCCAATTTTTTTTAAAAACTCTCTGTACTATTCTGGAAATAGAGATAGTCCTGAAAATTAGGTCTGATTGCAGTTTTATGCTCCTTTTTCTGCTCCCTAAGGATTAAGAAAGACTAGAGCCTGATGAGTGTGGTGGGACCTGCTGGCCACCAGCTACTGCATGGTCCTGTTGGATAGGTATTCTGAGCCCAATGGGCTTCTTTGGTGCTCTCAGAGATGAAGAACATGCACTATCCCAAAGGTGGGTGGCAAAAGTCACCACTGTCCATCTGGCTTCCAAGAAGCTGGCTCTGCCCTTCAGGCAGGAAGTCAAGGACTGCGGGAAGTGTTGACTCTTTGGTCTGTAATTAAAAGAAAGGTACTTACAAGAACCTATTCATATCCTTTATGATCTCCCCCAGGATCGTTTAACTGACTAATTTGGACAGCCCAGACAACAAATGAGGACTCGGTCTCCTCTCTTTCTACAACTCTGTAAACATAATCCTTGATTGATTGGCCTCTAATACATCAGACCTAAATGAAAAATTAATTAGATTGGCTACAACCCTGAAGTGAGCACTTTACCACTTTGTTGTTTTGTCCATTTGATCCTTTCTTCTTTGATTCATGGGCAAAGGAGAAAGGGGAGAGAAAAAAAGAGGAAAAAGAGGTTTGTACTGGCTGTCACTTGAAGTCACAGAGGTTTATTGAAAGCTGAGCTCTGCTCAGCCAAGAAGCAAAGTGAGCAGCAGCAGTGGCAGCCTCCTGGCCCGTTCCATGGAGGTGGGTATGTCCAGAGGGAGCAGCTCCTTTCCCCAAAATCTATGCCATAAGCAAAGCTTCCACCTTGGTCTTGGCAATCTGGATTTCCCCTGGCAGCACTGCTAATTTTCACAAGAAGTGCCAGAGGCTGTGAAAGCTGGCCAATATAATTTCAATTTGTCTTGGAAAAATCATCTCTGTGGAATACCACATCGTCTAAACTCACAACAGCCACCATGCTTAGTTCTCTCAAAAGGTGAAGTGTATGTCACAGTGAAAAACAAACCAACTGCTTTCTAGGTTTGTAAAGCATTGCAGCAACTGGAGCAGAGTTAGATGACTTGCTAAATAAATTTAATAAAATCCCCAAAGCACAGTGAAGAGTGGAAACAAAAATTCTAGTTTGACACATCCAAGGGTGGAGGACAAGTGAACAGAATATTGTTAATCACAGCTAAATTTTGCCAAAGCCTGAGGCCCAAAGAGACAGTTGAAAAGTAACATTATATTAAAAACAAACCAGTCTTATGGCCAGGAGAAAATAATGTGACTCTGAAGTGAGGAACAGTTGAAATGAGAAACTTCTTCAGTTATGTAAAGAATTATTAAAAGTGGGAGCAGAAATTAAATTGAATTCCAGAGAGCAGTTATATGGGCAGATACATATAAATGGTTACGTTAGTGTGGCTTTATCCCAAAACACAAACCATTCGAGACAGGTTTGAAAAAGATATCTTTTTTTTTCTTTTTTTTTTCATAATTGGCATAGGAAATCCAGTAGAAAATCCCCATTGGAAAGAAAATACTTTGATACAAACAATGACAGCCTATTTCAGGAAAGCTTTTAAATGCAAAAATAAAGTTTTGCATGTGTCTGATGTTTCAAGACTCCACTGCATCCAGAAAGCTCTTTAGCAGCTGCCCAAACACAGGAGACCAATAAACAACACACCCAGACTGGAGTCTTGATTTCCTGCTTAGAAAATGTTTTCTTTACAAGCCATCCCTCCTGCTTTCTTCCTCTCTCTCTCTCCTTGCTTGATTTGACAGGATTCATTCCCAAAGCACTATCCTGAATACTTGTCTGTGGTTTTGAGGTAGAAACTGTGTGTGTGTGTGTACGGTTTGTGTGCAACATTTTAAAACAGACTTTAAAAAGTCTTGGTTATTCTGAGTTCACCTGACTGAAGGGGGAACCAACAAAATTCAGATTTTTTTTTCCATTTCCAGTTCAAAACCCCTAGGGGTAAACAAGGTAGAGTGGGAACTTCTCCCAGGTTTTTCCCAGTCCTTACACCGATTATTTAGGAGGCTGGTACCAGCTCAGGGGCCTCTACCTCACATCTTGTAATTAAAGCTTTCAAAAGGACTCTCCTTTTTTTTTTTTCCTGCCACAAAAGCAAATTTCACAACCATGGTATTTTGTCACTAAATGAAAGCACAGGTTTTTCCAGCTGCAACATGGTGCAAGCCAGCCTCACTCACAAGACAAGCTAGAAAGAGCTCAAACTTCAAGCAGCGGTAACACGTACAGAGCAGGTCTGCACCTGCAGGAACAGGGGCTACTTTAATGTGCAGAGGTTGAGCGTGTGTGTTTTCAGTAGTTCTCTTCAAGTACTTTCATCTGATTTCCCAGTTTGATGGCTGAATTTGAATGGGAAGGGCTCATGGTGTGGTTCAGACTTTTCCAGTGCTAAAAGGAATTTTTCTGACTTCAGTGCAAGCGTGCAGTGCCATGTTTCATGTGTAACTTATGACCTTACCTGTATTTCAGCCGGTCTGTTATCTTTGAAAAGGATAATTTCTGTCCTGTTACCCTAGTGAGAGTCTTCCTCACGCTTCTGGTGAAAATAATGTGGCATAGTCAGGCTCCTGGTCCAATTTTAGTGTACCTGGGAATTTTCTGACCTACGATGCCATGGTGAATTTTATTGGGATAATTTACAGGTTTCCTAATGGTATTATAAAAAGGTTATAAATGAGAGTGGGAAAAGAGGGCTATTTTGCCCAAAGCCATTCTCATGTTTGACAAAGATGATGTCTTACCTAATATAGTCCGGTGTGAATATACTCCAGCTGGTCGCAATACTGAAATGAGAATAGGCGTGGGCATTACTACGTATTTTCTCATTTTAGATGTCATCCTCTTGACTTTTCTTAAAAACTCCGCTATTTCCAGGGAAGCAGTATATGAACACCTTCGTGAAATAAGTGATAGCAGCCCCTTCTATGGACAAGACTAGGTAAGGGTAACAAACCCATACCGCAGCCGGACTGGGGAGGCAAAAGCTGCACAGGGTATTGGGCACTAGAGATTTAGTGGCTATGTGCCTGCATTTAGAACTACTGTTGTGTCACTTGGGATTTCCCAAGGAGCTTATGAGTTGTGTGTCTATGACATCTGGCTACTGAACACCACTCAGTTCTACAGAAAAGCCCTTCCTCTTCTCTATGGTTGCAGTAACACTTCCAAAATTTGGTCATATCACAAGCATTTCTCTTTCTGCTTACGAGGGTGTACATAAACAATTATGCTTTCCTCTCTTTGCATCTCCAGGCAACTTTCGCCCTAAGATCCTCACTAGTTACTGGCCCAACTATTTAGACTTCATTTTATGTTTAATTCAGTAGTTTTAGTGATTTTTTTCCTAGGAAAATAGCATGGGAGATGCTCTTAGGAGCAGTGCAGAGAGCCCAGCTAGCAGTGGCCATGATTCCTGCTCCCTTCTTGCAGATTGGTATCACTGCATTGCTGATTGATACAGGGCAAGTTACTGCTAAAAAGCTCACTGAGTGGGTAGTTTAACATTTTCAATTTTCAGTGAAAACCGCCAACATTTTAATTTTCTGAAAATGCTCATTTTCTTTAACCTCTCATTTTCTGCAGATCATCTTGGGGGAAAAAAATATTTTTCATCATCTCTTTTTCTGATTCTGGGTGCTTGGCTCTATATCTGGAGCAAGTACAGGTAAAGAGGAGAAATTGTACTGTAACTTTTAAATAAATACATTTAAGGGACTACCACTGAAACTGCTTTTGTAAGTTTTTGGACATTATCAAATGAAGCTATTAGCTTCTGGAAAGTATTAAAAAAAAATCTTTAAATCTTTGAAGTTAGAAAATTGTCTTCTTTCTTTTTACAAACAAGAAAATGACATGTTGAAAC
>JAVSBS010007028.1:5013-44413 GCA_033124195.1 Coracias cyanogaster | reverse complement strand
GGGTGAAATATTATACCTCTTACAGTCAATGCCAAAGTTCCCAGTAATTTCAATAGAGTTATGATGAATCCTTGTGGAAAATGACACGTTGCATTAAAGCATTTGCAATTTTTTTCCTTTTTTTTTTTAAAAAAAAATCTCATGAGCCATATACCCTGTGTTTCCTCTCTTCTCAAAAAAAAAAATACAGCTTTCCGTGAGAAAACCAGATCTGGTGACCCTGTATGCATTATGCATCTGTAAGCTTTTACATTGTTGCATTAGGAGCAATAGGTCAAATTGAATACTTTGGATGTAGCACATGATTAACTTTAGGGGTGATGGAGACCACGTGAGCGGTTCTATCTTGTAAGTACTTCTATCGTTTTTAGTGTAGCTACTAAACAGTATGAGGCGTGGAAACAATTTCTTCACTGCCATCTCAGATATATGTTGGCATCAGGAGTGTATGTTCAAGTAATAATAATCAAAGAGCTGGTTATTCAGCTGGTATTCCTGATGACGTTATTAAATCCATTTCTGAGCTGGTGGTCTATTGCTTGCTGGATGGAGCAAATGAAGTTGCCACTTCAACCTTAGAAAGGGCAGATGCAATAGTCCATAGATTTAGGTTAGGAACATGAATGAAGACAGGGTCACGTTAGTGGTGACAACCTCCAATAGGAACATTTTTCTTTCGTATTCGCTCCTAAACAGGCAAATATGACTGCCTGCCTGCCTGCTGTGCAGGACGATACCATACCTGAAGGATAGAGGGGAAAAGATGAGTAGACTGCCATTTCAGACCTCTTTGGGTCTTCAGAAGTGCTCAGCATTGAGCAGCCGCCATGCTGAGCACCAGGAACTGCAAGGACCCAGTATTAAGTTACATGAGCTTCAAATGGGGACTGAGCTCATTGAGGAACCTCTCTCTGACTCCTGTGTTGAGCTGGTTTAGAAGTCTGTGCTTTTAACTGCAGAACTTCTTGACTTGCACGTTGATCTGATTATTTCAAGGCTGTAAATAGCTTTTATGGTACAGCTTGCTCACATTACCTATTCCAGGCTTCCATTTTGCTCCTATCTTAGTTTATTTTATTACAGGGAATGATACAGCCCAGGGGATTTTTCTTCATATCAAAGTTGCCAATACTTTCCTTGTAAAGTGTAGGCTATATGTGATGGAAATGGGCTCAGCCTACAAGGGAAATATTCTGAAGGCAATACCAGCATTACAAATCTCTCCTTGGTCTTGAATTGGGTTGGAGCCAATCCTGCAAACATCCTCATGAATAGTTTACCTCGAGTTACAAAATTCCTCTCAATGTCAATGAAGCTTCTTTAATATAACACGCCTAAGAGTTTGAAGGGTGGGATTTTAGGCTTTTGTTTGACATAGGTCTTGAGTGTGTGCTTAAAATTAGGAACAGGCTTGTGTTTAAGGTGAAGCACATGTTTTTTGTTCCCAAACCAGGGTGCTTTTTAGTCCTTTTTCTGTATCAGAGGCCTCATCCCTGATCCAGACCAGGTAGCTGAGCTCTTCTGCCTACCCTGAGCCTGCCTAAATTTAATGAGGTTGCTGGCAAGTGGGGCTTTAAGCTCAGATTGTAAAAATCAGAATTGCAGCTTGTAATTTGCAATTAAGAACTGATGATAGTTATGACAATGGAGCAAATAATAACTGCATTAACTCAATAATAACTCATTTAATGAGTTTCAGGTCGCTTTATGCAATGGTGCTAAGGGCTGGCTTTGGCAAGGCTCAATATGCTGCTTAAAATGGGTTGTCATTTTCTACCCTGACTTTCCTCACCCTCTTGCTGTGGGGATGTCTGGGGCCTTATTGTTGAGGATAATTTCTTGAAAGCTCAAGGAAAGGGAGAGCTGAATTAGCAGCCTGACCAGCCAGTCAGATACCCTGTGCTTCTCGTGGGCTAGTCATGCATATGCACCCTTAACTCTCTTCGCCTTTTCTTGAATATAAGAAGTCGGGGGTGCCAGTTTTGTAAAATGAAGTAATTTTGCCTTCTAAAGAAGCCAGTAATGAGGGGAGGGAAAGTAATCACCAAGGGTCTGCAAAGGCTTAATATACAAAACGTTCCACTTCATTTTGGTATCTTACCTGTTTTTAAAATGCTTAAATAATATCCCAAGTCATTTTCAGACAGTTTTTTTTAAGTTGTAAAGAAGTCAATTGCCTTGACCTACCATTGCTGTTGTTCATTGCCTCCAATTCTTACAGGAATCTCACCTGGATAATCTCTGAAATTGTTGCCGAGATGCCCAGAAATGAATATGTTGCTGAGTTATTTCATACCCTGATCACTTGCCCTGTTCTGATAACTTCTGTTCCTGGTTCAGAGCAACTGTCTCAAGTTACATTTGAAGAAATTTCATTTTTACTTCTAGGCAGGAAATGGTTTTGGGGTGTAAAACCTATTGTCTGGAGTTTGCAGTGGGAGGGGTGCAGAAATGGGGAGTGGTCCCTTTGAGGGATGTCTAACAGACAGTTTCTCTCCAGCAAGCTGCTTTGTGGCCTACATGCTAGAAAACGATGCCATCGCTAATACAAGCCTTGTCCTGTCACCCATTTTGACTACACCATGTTGCACTCTGCCATCAAATAACACTCGGTGTCCCTTCATTCTCGATCTCAATTTTTAAAGCAGTGTAGCCATTTTGCTGGGTTTGGTTCCAGATCCAGAGATGATGTGATGCGTCTGGGAGAGGAGATGGAAATGCCGGTTTTGCCCATGCGCTGCTGGCTTCACACGCTGACACAGCGGCGAAGCTGGGCTGCTTTTCTGAGAGTCTCTGCTGAAACCTGCTGCCTGCCGTGCTCGGCCCACATGGGCGAGAGGACAAGAGTGGGAGCACACGACACCTTGCATGGATGCAAGCCCACTCAGATTAGGGCAGGAGCAGTGCCAGCAGAGTAGGGTGCCCAAAATACTGGCGAGGGGAAAGCAGCCAGTGTGAGCTGGGTGCCAGCTCACTGACTTACCTAGAAGGACTAACAGATAAAAATAAATGCAAATCCTGAGTGTAATCACTGACCCAATATGTCATGCTTACTTAGTGGATAGGAAGAAGAGAATATAGCACTAACGACAACTGTGATACAGTCATTGAGTACTTCAGCTTGAGAGATTTTTCTAGTGGTAATTAACATATTTAACTTATTTCTAAAGATTTACAAACATTAACTGCCGCTAAGCATTCCATGCCATGAATGTCAAAGAAGCTGATATAACTTTGGAAGCATATATTTCATCCATCATAACACTCTTGTCACTTAAATGGCACTCAATCCACTTAAAATTACGGCGATTATAGAAGTACATCAAGTTTCATCAGCAGTGATTATGCTGTGATTATCACACACGCAGTTCTCAGGGCTCCTTTTACTCTTATATAAATGCCAGTTCGCGAATCCATATTGGGGAAGGGTGTTTGGGTCTCAGTAGATAAACCTGGCATTTCCATCCCATCAGAATCAGTCTTTTCAGCATGTTAATGTGTACTTTGGGCAAAGAAATTTAACTCTTTGGAGTGATTTGGAGCAGGAAGGAAGTTAAAAGTCTCAGTGAAGACCTTCTCTGTCTGCAGAGGGCTGCAATGGTTAAACTAGGGAGGTTAAACTGTAGGGAGGTTTAGGTCAGCCACTTTAGGGTCTTTTCCTAACTTTCCCTCATCAATCCACTGAGATAGTTAGAGGTAATGAACCCACCTTTCCCAGGCAAGGGGATGGAGAGTTATGTAATCTTCTCCTGGTAGAAAAACATGGGGGAATCTGTTCATTCCCCTGTTTACATCCTTGCTTATATGCCTATCTGAAAATTTAAGGCTCCAGGAAGAGAATAGCAGAGAGAGATGAAAATGGAAAGCCCAAGCCAGACCCAAGTTGCCGTAAATGGAAAAATTCCTGCTGGTGCCAAAGATCTTTAAATGGCAAAAGAAAGTGAAAGGGATTGGGGGGCGGGAGGGAAAATAGTTCAAATTGGCCTAAATGTGTTTCCCATGAAATCAGTAATAAAACTAAAGCACGGGAGAAAATATGCTTCTCTTTTTTATATATTACTGTGGTGTCAGGAGCCAAATTTCCAAAAGGACTCAGCTCCTTGCCATTCCTCCTAAGAGCAGCTGAGCTCTTCTGAAAGTATGAATTCCATACAGCATCCATGTTGAACATATACTCGCCTTCACATCCACTCTTTCTGTTTGCCTTCCATACTCTAGCAGGCACTTTAAGTAGCAGGAATTATCTCCAAAAGAGTCGGGAGAAAGTAAATATTACAGTACTTTTGCAAAAAGCAGAACATTCACCTCTAAATCCTGACACTGAACACAGAGCCCAAGGGCTCGGATGCACAATGTTCTGGGTGCAGGGATGTTTGCTTACTGATCCCTCCCTAATTATTCCCATTATTTTTGAGGAGTGCAGGTCAGTCCTGTGGTTTGCAGCCTGGGTTGTTTTGGCAGCGATGTGGGTTTTTTGAGCAGACTTTGCCGCTCGGTCCAGCCTTGCAGGGGACAGGAGTCCGTGTCAGCTGTCAAATAAGGGAAGTTATAAGGTAGCAATCCATGTATGATGAGCACTGACTGATCTGCCTTGCTTTCATTATTTTTTGCTATCCAATATCTCCAGCTGCTTGCAAACAATCTGTGCAGCCAAACCAAATTAACAAAGCCTTTCAAAATTTAAATATGTATACATATGCATAGTAAACTTCAGAAAAGACTGCTAAATTTTCTAGAAAAGGTATTTTCTAGGAAAATATTTACTTGAACTGACACTTGATATTTTGGGGGAAGAAAAATAGATGTTTATTCTAGAGATTACTAATTCTACCTATCTTTAAAATATCTGCTGGTTGTGTTCATTGCTGTTTATGTTTATATGAAGATGTAGCTATTAATAGCTATGGTTCACATATGTTCATATATAGACTGTATTCTTGAAATGAATGCATTTCCTTTCCTTAATGGAAAGAAGAAAAGCCCTGCTCAAAGTGCCAGATTTTCCAGTATAAAATTTGATCACTGCAGATGTATGCACTGAAGCAGGTAGTAAATCCCTCTTAGTATTGATCCCAGGTTTAACTAGTGGGTGACCAAGCAATTTTAACCTTGTGAACCAGCATACCTGGAAATGATGTGTCACAAAATCCTAACCTATGCCATGGAAAAAAGCAGATTTCTTCTAGCCATCCTCAGGACTGAGCAGCAGGAGGTATCTCTGCTCTGCATATAGCCATGTAGTATGTATATGAGCCGTCAAGGGACCATGCTGGGTCATAGTGTTTTGAATTAAGCCAGGACATGGAACTATGCTGTAGCTTAACATCTACATCTACTGCTGTACTCTTAGATGAATCTTATTTAAATGTATATGAGGGTGTATGCAAAAAGGAAGGAGAAATGGAGGGACTGGAGTTTTCCCTCTCTCCAGACATCCCATTCCTGGTATCTTCTCTGTCCTTGCATTTTAGAGTTGATCACCCTCTCAGCTTTTCTCTTGGCAGTTATTGAAATGAATAGGTGTTCCGAGATGTCTTTTGTTTTGCTGCCTACATTTTTACGTGCTTTTTCAATACTTGGAAAATGGGCAGTGTAATAAGTGGGATCCATTTAATTCTGTGCCTTCATAGTTTTTAATGGTGGAAATTTCAGAGCATTACAAGTTACTAATAATTAATTTTCCTCCTCCAACTCCTGTCAAGAACATCTTGAAACACAGTGTGAGAGAGGGAGAGAGTTAGTCTGTGCTTCCCCTTTTCCTCTTGGCCTTTCTTGATTCTGTCCTGATACAGATGTGTAAAAGGGAAACAACCCACAATTTCTATTGTTCAGGCTGTTTTTAAAGACAAAAAATCCCCAGAATTTATTTAGAAGTACTTTTTCATTAATCAACAGAAAATCTGACCATCCTATGAAAAGTGACATTTTCTTGGGTGGCAATGGATTTTTTTATTTTGAAACTCCATTTTTCATGAGGGTGATTTGTTGAGTTGGAACATTTTTACCAGCTCCTCTGAAGACTTGGTCATGAGGAAACCATCAAAATGTATGGGGGGAAATTTCATAAATAACAAGAAATGAAGCAACTCTTCTGCGATGAAGCAGGAAATGAGTGCTGGCATCCAAAGCTTCTGCTGTGCCTTACATATCCTAGACGGATTATTACTGTGTTTTATTCCTCTAAGTTGGAAAGCAACCCAAACCTCTCCTGAGAGATGAAGTTCAAAACAGTAGATTTAAGTTGTGAGCTGTCTAACTTGTTATTGGTTTATTTTGTGTTTATGTGGGCAGCATTAGAGGAGTTACTGTGCTCTGTAATGGGAAGAAGCAATTTTTGCTCTTTAAGCCTACCTGAACTACTGGATTAGAACTTTAAAACTTCTCCACTGGGTAGCTGTGCATTTTTTGAGAAATCAGGAGACTCCATTCATATTCTGCATCTTTGTCTGGATGACCTTATGACTTTTACAGTTTCGTACCCTGAGAGGTCACCTTCTGCAGCCAGAAAGTCTTGTTGGTGATCCTGTCTGATGGTCAAAGGATGCTGGCAAGAAAAATAGCATCTTTTATTAAACCAGCTAATATGGTTGAAAAGCAGTAGTGTGTTTCTGGGTTCAAAAGCCCTTTGCAATGTTAGATATAAGCTAAAAATATTTGCTGAAGGTTCATTTAGAAATGTACCTGTTAAAATATCTTTGAAATAAAATATTTTACTATAGGCTTGGTGCCTATAGCCTAGCAGGAGCATGGACAAAGTGATAGACAGGTGATAAGCATCTTATCTCCTGGAGGAAGATAAGGAGTCCTTTATAGCTTGTGAAACACAAAGTTAGAGAGAGCAGAGATTATATTACTCCAGAAGACTAACATCTGTATTGAGTTTTCAAGTTCTTAGTACAGATATCAGTCTTGTTCTTACGTTTGCATTTTGCAGGGCTCCCAGGTGGCTCAGGACTGAGGGGTCAGCAAGGGAGAGATGCTTTTGTGAGAGTTTTCCCATGTTCCTTATCTTTGTGTGGTCATGTAAGCAATTTCTTGTGGAGGTTGCCTCAGCCTTAATTGTATCAATGTGGTCATCAGAGAGTGTCTTCACATGGATACTTTTTTTTTTCTTGGCTTAAATATCCAAGTTTAATTACAGGAGAAAAGCTCTCTCAGTTTTCAAGAGCATGAGTTTAAAACAGGCAATAATTTCTGTGTTTAAAAATGTGTGGAGAAAATCATGTCACAATTTCACTGTATTTCAGAAATCTGAAGCAGTGCTGCTGGCTCCACAGCTTAAGAAAAATGAGGTGATGCAGTGGGGAAAACAAGATGTAACTCTTGCTTCCCCAGTTTGTACTTATTACATCCCCGTTTATTCCTACTGCAAGAAATCTGCTACCTCTTCTGTTAGAAACCATCATGCTTTTAGGCTAAATTTATTTATGGTGGAGACAGATCTAGCCATGCCAATGTTAACATTGGTTTAAATATCCACCTTTGGATTTTTCTGAGACACGAGGAGGTGCTATTTGCCCTCTCAGCTTTTCTTTTGCAATGCAAAACATAGCAAGTTATTTTAGTTTCTTCTAAACTGGTCTGGCTACTAGCCTTATTCAAGTAGCCCTAGTCCGTATCTTTCTGTCTTGACCACAGGAGACTGTGGTGGCACTTGAGCTCCTTCCTGCTTTCCAGGTTGTGCCTGTCCCTTGGGAGTCCTGTCCATCATTCACTGTCAGCTCTGCAGGTTTGACTGTCTCACAGCACCTTCAGACAGGTGGTTCGGAACCATTTCACAATCAGCTTGTCCTCCCCAGTCTTTTCCTGCCATGGTTTCAAGCAGCGAGCTCACAGCAGGATTTTTCATCAGCGATCCCAAATTACTGCCCAGGACCCTGCACAGCTCCATCCCCGGGGCCTCCCCCCCAGCTAATTTTGGCTGCAAACTGTGCCAGCTTTGCCACAGGATGGCAGTTCATTCCAACATCATATCATCAGCAAATCACATCGGTACGCTCCAGAAGTCATGCAGAGGCTATTAATTTAAATAATACAGAAAATTACTCCCTAAACCAATTTTTACATTCCAGACCGGTTCGTCTCTCCCCAGTGTAATCTGTTGCCTCTTAGTTGGTTTCCTAGCTGCTTTCAATCCCTCTGATAATTCCCATTTTCTCCATTTTGAGTATTTCCCCTGTGACATTATAACCAATTCTTTATTGAAGTTTGAATAGTCTCCATTCTTGCATGTCCTTTATCTAGAAAATGAGTTATCTTTTTAGAGAAAGCTACCAACTAGGTCTTGTATGAGCTCTCTTTGATAAGCTTGTGCTACGGTTTTCTTATTTTTCTGCCTTATATTGTTTTTTCCTTCAAAAATTGCACCTTTGCTGGCAAATTAACATTTTGTAATTGCCTCCAGCTCACACTTCTTCCTCATTTCCATGCTCAGTAGATTGATATTTTTCAATCTTATGACACTGCTGTGAGTTTCCAGATTTAATAAAAATCCTTTTTATTAGTTTAGTGATCTCATGAGATGCGTTTAAAAAAATAAAAAGGCACTGAAGGTAGAGGCCAAGCTCATAGCAGGAAAGGAGATAGAGCCAAAAAAGGTCAAGAAAGTGGATTTACACTCCTTGAGCCTAGAAACAAATCCCTTCCCCCTGCATCTACCACTCAAACATATCTTTCTTGTTCTTTAGCATTTGGAATTCCTCAGGCAAGGACCAGTTGATTTAGGCTCTTTTCCTTTTTGAGGCTGGAAGGACATTCACCGAGACTAGATAGAAGGTGCCTGCTTTTGGGGGAGAAAAAGCAGTTATCTCCCGTGGCAAAGACCAAGGTGTCTTTGCACCATGGTGGACACCATTCCACATCTGGCCAAGGCTACCTCCAGGGGTCAGCAGCCAGGCTGCACCCAAGCCATCCTTATGTGGCAGGTGGCCAAATGCCATGTTTCACACCAGAGCAAATGCCTCTTTGCAGCTGGGTTGGCAAAGCTCAAAGGGATGCAGACTTCTAAACCGCAGCTATTTCCTGCCTTTAAGGCATATTCCATGCTGGAAATTTTGCTGTTATGAACAATCCTGGGGTGAGCTCCTTTGTGCTTGGTGATGGTTTTGGTAGTTGCTGCAGGACACCGTGTTGGTTTTTAACCCTTGTTTATAATTACGTTCTGTGGTTGTCTAGAGAGGGCAGGGTGCCATTGTGCTTGGTGCTGTACAAACATACTGAGATGATTCCTGCTCTGAGGGATTTCTAGTCTACGCAGAGGTAGTGGGAGAAAGGATTTATGGATAGTGCTCAGCGATGGGGAGCAGAAAGGATCTTGCCAAAGGGGGCCCTGCAACCCTGCATGGGGCACTAGTGAAAACAGAGCCCTGTAACCATGACTCCCAGTTTGGTACCTTCATTCATCTGTAGTGGAGCTTGTACTTTAATTCTGTGTCCCTTTATCCCTTTTCTTTTTCAGATTCATGATTTAAAATCTTTATAAATTAACATGTCAGTAAAAATTAATGTGACTTAATTTTCTTCCCTGCTTTTGCAAATTGAGTTGGCCCCTGTGAGCATCTTTTAAATGATCACATACCACCTCTCTGACTTGCACTGTGAGGAACCAAAGTCCAATGATGCTAAGTCATATCCAAAAATGATAATAGGCTTCTAATGTGGGGAAGGGTTTTGAAAATCCATCCAACAGAAAATTAGTGCTTCGGAAGCAGCAAAATTCAAGTGTGTCTTGGTTAATGGCTTGCCTATTCCAGCATGGGCATGAAAGAGAAGAAAATGGCAGAAGGTGCATTTGGGATATAATGGAAGAGATTCCCAAATCAGGTAGTAGTTCAAGGGGATCCTAAGGCCTGATTTCCTTCTAGTTTTTAGGAAATTCTGATATCAGTAGATTGTGCAAGTGCATAAAAATTGCAGTACAGTTGGTTATATTTACTATGAATGGGAAACATTTGCTTAGGATACTGTGTGGCTGAAAGCCTGCGAGCATGAAGTATGGATGACAGAAGACTGTTACAAACGATACTGCACAGAAGCATCAGGCTTAGTGATGGATAGAGTCACTCATCAGCTCCACATGAATTATATTTTTTTTTCTTTTTTTTTTCTACAGGATTACCATTATGTGATTTGGATTTCGTAGCCAACATTTGCAGAGCAGGTGAGTACCACTGAAATTCTGAATCCATGTCTGGGCACCTAAATCTATGGCATCTTGCACCACCCTGAAGGCTTTGACAACAATTGTAGACACCACTGCCCACACGTTAAAGCCTGTAAGTCAGGCTACTGCAGAATGGAAAGCACAGAGGTGCTCAGCTCTCCAGACTTTTTCGGTTTTGTTTTTTTCTCTGGACTACACATAGCACACTCTGTCAGCTTGTGGTGATTACTGGAAAACTGCACTGTATCTCCACTATCAACTGACCAGCCATGCCCCTGAGACAGCTGTAGAGTCAGCATTATTTTGGCAACAAAAAAATTCAGGGCTTTTTTTTTTTTGGTATTTTCTTCACCCTGCTCTCAAAAAGAATAGAATATATTTTGCCTTGGAAAGTGTGGATTGTGTGCTAATTTATGTAAAGACATGTTTTTGCCAGGCTTGGCTGGAAGAGAAAAAGCAGAACATCAAACATTTTTTAATCATTTTCAAGTCTTCAGTAGCTAGCTTTTGCTACCCATGCTTAGATAAGAGCTGTTTGGGAAACTTTTCTGAATGGTGGCATTTTTCCACTGCAAAGTAGTGATTTGTCAGAACAACTTTTTTGCTGAAATGTATTGGTTTTATGTAATGTTCACTGCAAAGGTACTTCCAGACGTTAGATGAAATGAAAGCATGTGACCCCCATTACACCCCAGAGCAGTCACCAGGGGTGTGTTTGAGGCACGCAGCATTCAGACTGCCTGGCGGCTTGTGCTAAAAAAAGAATAAGTCTTTCCTAGGTTTAGCCTTCCTCTCTCCACTCCCTCTCCTCTCCCACTTCCTGTTTTTCTCTGTTTTGTCCCTTCCCCAAACCATGTCTCCCGCAGCCCATAGCTCAAGGTGGCCTAGGGCATTGGCTCAGACTCTTCTCTCAGAACATCCTTCTTCCAAATCCTCCAATCACACCTTATCTATTAAGTGGAAACAAGACTCTGAGACATGCCATCTCTCCTGGTGGAGGAAGAAGGTAGCTGGTATCCAGTCATTTTTAATGAAAACTCCTATTTGTCACAGAAGTCAGTAGAGGTCTTCATGAATCCCATTAGGTGAGGGGCTCAGGAGTGCCAGGAATTTAAACCAGTAAGAGAAAGGTAAAAGACAGCATGATACTGGGGTGTATCTACTTTATATACATTTCACTGGAGGAGAAGCTACCTGAGACTAGCAGTTTTTTTCATTGCCAGGAGCTGTGTAATAAAAGCCAGGAGCTGGAAGCTGGAAGTAGAAGACTTCATCCTGGAAGCAAGGTATGCTTTTTTATTTATATATTTTTTTAGAACAGTCACACATTAATCATCAGAACAGTTTCCCAGAAGATGTGGTGGATCTTTATGGACTTCAAATCTTCAAATCAAGACAACTTGTTGCTTTGAAAAGAATTGGTCTAGGTCCACACAAGTTTTAGGGCAAGATGGGAGAACCACTGGGTGACATCTTCTGCCCTTGATGGAGATGAAATGAGGTGTTTGCTCCTAAGTGCCGCTTTTGCCCTAAACTTTCAGGTTCCTCAATTTCCTGTTAGTGTTTAAATACTACTAATGAAATTTTATTAATGCCCTTTATATCTGACCAAGTGCATATTTACTCTGTGTGCTGTGCTAAAGAGTCTAAGCCAACCTTTCTTAAAGTCTCTCCATATCTGTAACAACTGCAAAATGCAGTCCTGTGACTAAATGTATTTTGCATGGTCAGTTTGCCTTAATTTGTTTGTTTGATTATTTTGTTTACTTTTGTTTCACTTGGATCTGGTTTAAATGGCCAGTATTAGATGTGTGATTTAAACATTTTGTTCTTGCATTTAAGACATCGTATGTTTTAACATAGCTTGTCTCTGCTGCTCGTGGTATCTCCTTGCTCATGGAGGCAGTGCTGCTTTCCCGTGTCGTGTCATGCAACACAGAACACACCTGTGCTGCCATAACCCCCTGCTTTGACTGTGGAGAGGGAGCACCCACGAACTCTTCCCCATGTCAAGGGAAACAGATGCCATCTCCTTGGGAAACAAAGCCATTGAGTGTCACCATAGCGCCGGTGCCCAGACAGAAAATACTGAGCTGGGTGTGATCAGGGGCCCTTGCCACCCAGCTGGAGGGTGCACGAGTGGGCTTCCCTTGCTGATCGTGGTGCTGTGATTTGGCACAGTGATGACAGGCTCTGTACCCTCCTTGCTGCATGAGATGTGGCCCTTTGGGGAATGTAGAGATCAAATCCCAGGCTCCCTTAAAGGGTGTCTTTATTAACTTGAACATCCTGGAGATCAAGATTTGACAAAACATTTTTCCCTTGTGTCTAGTGCTCCCTGTGAAACTACTTACCCCTGTTATCCATCTGAATCGGACCAGGAGGCTTTTTCTGATCATTCCCTGCCTGGTCTCCTATCCTGTGCATCCATCCTGAATGCTTAGTGTTCCTCACCAAGACTGCTTGGTTTGTGATGAGTTAGCATTCGTGTTACCATGTAGCACCTGATCTTGTCTTCCTGCCCCAGCTACCTGCAGCACACAAACCATCACACTAGGTCTCTGTTCTTCCAGGTGGAAGCTGGGCTTTAAAGATTAAGCTAAGCAGTACTCTGCATAGATGGCATGATGGTTTGCATTTATCCTCTTTAAATCGGAGCTTTGTATTAACAGCAGAAGAAAGGGACTTGCTGATCTATTCTGTTTGGGTCCTCTTTGTATCTAGCAGGGAGCTATCCCTGCCATGATTGTGGAGAAAAAGTAACTTCCAAAAACGGAACTAAAAATTACACCTGTATGCTTAAGGAAAGAAAATGTGTATAACATGTATTTTTGTTATTTTCCTGTCAAAAATGCAAGGTGAAGTTAGCGTAGTGATGCAGGTAGCTTCATAGAGGACTTGGAAGTTCCTTCCTCCACCTCCAGGGTTTGAAAAAGACTATTTCTATCTGTGCTTAACGAGCAAACTAACACCGGGGGATGCAGGAACACCCCCATAACTTATGTCATGGCAGCAAGTAACATGATGTGAGCCCTGGCTTTCCCTCAGGTTTCACTTTGTGCCTCTTTCATTTGCAACATGCCTCTTCCTCACTCAAGGCAACATAGTCACTCAAGACAATGAGCTCCTTGGCTTATTCATGGTTTGTGGATCATAAATCTCAGAAGAAGGAGAGACAGCTTGACTCAAGCCCAGTGGTGTTACAAAAGCCATTGGTGAATATCCTACCCTTGTAGGATAATAAGTACCATTGCCTTTTGGCACTCGTTCAGCCTCCCTTTCCATCTTGCTCTCCTGAGCTTGACTTGAATCCAACAAGTGAATGTCCCCAGCTGCTTTTTAAGCTGCCTTACGAGTGTCAGCTCTCATGACAATCGTCCAGCAGGATGGACTTGCAGGAAACCAACTTTGCTGAGGTGCTTCAGACACAAGGCTGAGTCATGAGCCAGATTGCTTTCCCACCTAGCTGCCATGCAAGAAAAGAGAGACAGGAGCAGGCTTAGCAGGAGCTCAGACTCAGCAGTAGGTGTCATGGGTGGGGACACATGTGATGTACAGTTTGCAGTTCTTGGTACTTTGGAGACCCTCACAGTCATAGGAGATTGCAGCTACAGGGCTCAGTTTTAATTGTGAAGGACAGAGAATTGGAACAGTAAGAAGAAAGGAATTCATATGTCTAAAATAGGAGGATTGGTGATGACCATGAAGTAATTTCTGCACAGCATGTTTTCATAAATTTGAAATTCTGAGTTTCCTGAAAGGTAGCATCTTTGGAAAAAGGAGCTTTAACTAATTGCTTCATGATAATCAAAGCCATCAGCCATATGAGTTCCCTTCTGGAGAGAGGAAATACTAGGTATCATTTGTTTATATCCAAAATTAATTTGTGAGGTCTTGGAGTTATACAAAACAAGCTTAAACACTTTACTGTAAGACTACTGCTACATTCAGTGAGAGCAAGCTGATAATCTGCACCTTTGAATTTTAAATCAAAGCACTGGGACAAGATAAATTGGGGATTAGGTGCGCAATATCAGTAAACCAACTTTGAGGAGTTTGTTCTGTCTGTGCGACGTATAGCTTGTTGTTTACTTTAATCAAGCAATTTATAAGAATTTATTATATGGTGGTGCAGCATGACTTGATACCACAGTTCAGATTAAGTGTTCACTGCGCTATGTTATGTTTGTAAGATACAGTAGAAACAAGATTTTCCTAGTACACTTTTATTAATAACTTCTGATGGAAGGATAAGTTCAGGCAATGAAGTTAAGACTTAAAGGGGGAAAGAAGAGCAGTTAACAGTATCATTTACACCAGCTATTGCAGTGGGAAACCAGGATAGTGAGGCACTGGTTGGAGAGATAAGTTCAACAGTACACTGGAAGGAGCTTTTCTCTGTTGTGCTGGGCTAATGTTCCTTTGGTTTGACTTGTATGTATGTTGGAAGTCTTTATTAGTTAAATATGAACAGAAGTTAAATTTTATAATTTTCCTGTAACTTGAACTACTTATTTTGGTATTGTTTTTTATGTTATGCAGGGTGTGCTGCTTTGAATAGGGTTAATACTTCTATTTACATTTCATTTTGGTCTAAAAATACCCCGCATTCTGAAGACAAGCCAGCTTGTACTGTTGCGAGGAACCCAGACTGCAAATTTCTCATTTATCCAATTTCTTCACTGTATGTTTTTGCCATATATCCACATGGGTTTCAGACTGTACTAGTCTGTGCTCAGCTCTGTTGAAGCCAAGCTTCACTTCAGCCTGTCTGCTTAGGATCTTCTTTCTTGAATTTTGTCCAGAGTTTCTTTCAGAAGAGACTAAATGTTTGGGTGACAGATCATTTGGGAGCCACTGAATAGTAAGAAACCTTAACTGGTTCAGGAGATCCCTTTGGCTGAAAATAGAAGAACAGAGGGTATCTGGGGAAAGATTCTTATATTCTCATCCTGCTCTTACTGTTTTCTGGACACTTGTTCATGGCTGCTGTTGGGAGAAATGTTGCAGACCCTTAGTCTATTTTATGTTCCTACAGTAATACTGCCGCTTGAGCAACATAAGTTACAGGTCTACATAGGGCTATGTGATAGGTTTATCTGGCCTCCACTCTCTATTATCATCCATTGCAAAATAGTATGGTTGGGCCAAGTAAACTTGACCTGAGGAGGTTGCTGGATGCTTCTAGTGGTGCCACCGTCAAATGACCTGACTCCCCTGCCAGAGCATCGCTCAGCTCAGCCCTGCCCCACACACCAGCACCCAGAGGGGTGGAGGAGACCGACAGCCCCTGACTGTGTGGGGTTTATCATCCTTGGGGACCTCAGGGCTGCTCTGTGTGGTGGGTTGGAGTGAGAGTCAAGAGAGCAGCTTTCAGCTTAGACGCCGGTGACTGGAAGTGCTAGTTTGATGAGCATCTCTCAGTTTCTGCTCAAAACATCTCGGTCTGAAATTTTATTTTCTGCATACAGAGAAAACCAGGGATATTTGAATATTCAGATGGCTCAATTTGCTGTATAAGACAGTTGGCAAGCGTACATGCCAAACACCATTTGGATTTGATTTTCTTTTTTATTTTAAAATGTCCGTTAAATCACCACCATTGTACAAAAAAGAGGACAGATTTTACTAACTATAACCCCTTCCTGTACCTTCTGCACTCAGGGAGGGAGAAACTTACTATTTTTTTCCAGAAAAATCTGGAAAAGTATGCATTTATCACTTCTGTGCTGCTAGATGTTACCAAACTCTTGTGTTCTTTCCAATTATCCAAGCAGCCCTCAGGTCTTTTAAAATAAGTAAGATCTCAGGATTTGCTGGCTCCATCAGGAATGTTTGGTCATTTTTTGTTTTAACTATCAAATAGGCACCGTAATCTTAAATAGCATTTAAGAGACTATTGTTGTATTGAAGTCAATAGTACCATTAAAATAATCTTTCCAATACGAAAATAACTTAATTATTCTCCTTGATGTTTTGGTCTATATGAGTAGTCACAGAAGGATAAGAAAATGTCCTCCCTTGAGGAACTTTTTCAATGTGCAGTAGAGCTAGAGAGTTGAACTTTTATGGGAGCTCAACCACACTTCATCTAACACCTTGATGTAGTAAGAAACACTGTCGCATTTGATATGACAAAAGTTGAGATGGATGAAATCCGAAGAAATAATCTGCAATGTCACTGTCTAGGTTATGGTATTGCATTCTTCTAGTATTTGTACGTTGCATGTCTGGTTTGCACACAGTGATCCAAGAAACTTCTGCACAGGTTTCCACTGAGCTACTCCTGAAATCTTCCCAGTTAGAGCTATTTTCTTTCTGTCTTCTGAAATGTACTTGATTTTTTTTGTCTGTCTTTTCTTGTTAGGTAAAAGCCCACATGTTGTGAGGAGATTTTAAATTAGGACTAGCCAATCCTAATATTAGCAGGAAATAGGAAAGAAATTAAATCAGAATGCCCATTTTGAACTGGTCCTGGATGGAAATGGCCCTGGCACATCTGTGTTAGTGACATCGCTGTGGTACTCTATGCTGGCTCCAAAATCAGCTGCACTTTTTAATGATTATTCATTACAATTTTTTCTTGTGTCTTTATAATATCATTATTATTTTCCTCATTATAAATCTTAGAGGAACTTCTGGATTTTGAAAGAGTTATATTTTTGCAAGGCACCTGATGCCTTCTGATTATGTGAGCCGAATGTCATACCATAAATTATCGTTCCTTATCTATCAATGGCAAACATTGATTCCAACTGCGAGGGCATGTGCTGCTTATACAAATGTCTGACACTGGATGCAAGCCACCTTTTTACCATGTTAATTGAAGATGGATAGTGAGGACTTGAGATCAACAAATGGGCCTGTTTGTCATGTTGTTAAAACTCAATCTGTCTGACACTGGAAATGTTTTTCAGCTCCTTGAAATGAAAGGGAAACTGTCAGCTTGAAAATCACATGTCTAACAGAGCTGTCATCTTTTCCTTTTCACAATCCTCCTCAAATAAGAGGTCAAACACTGTAGCTGAAAACAAGTCTAGAAAATGTAATCTTGCCTTTTGTGGAGATCTAGAAAACATTGTCCATATCGGAGTGCAGAGGGACTGATCCGTAAGCGCTAACCCAGCGCAGCTCCAGAGCGGGTTGTGATGTTACTGTGGCACTTCCAGTCATGTCACCGCCTTTGGGAAGGGCAAGGGCTGGATTTTGGGGAGTACTGGGACAAGAGAGACAAGTGTGGGTGGAGCTATTTTCTCCAGCTGCCAGCGTTATTCCTCCAGAAGTCTCAGAAAAATGCTCCAACTTTCGTTAGTGCTAATGGCGCCGTGTCATTTCCTGCGGGTCTTCTGTTAGCAATGGTCCCAGGCACTGCAGCTTCTCAACCTGAAAATTTCATTGTGTTATATGTTATATAAATGTCTATGAAGTATGAATAGCTCCTTCCCTTCACAGGGCAGGTGCTGCACTCACTGCTGAGTTAAGACCTAGCATCCAGGTTGTTGGACTCTTGTTTTTCTGCCACAACAAGTAGCCCATCTATTTGTGTGGCTCTGAATGCTAATAAGTTGAACCCAGTTTGCTTTTTCTCGCAATGCAACAGAAAAAGCTTGAGTTTTCCATTTATAAAGGCTTCTAAATGAACAAGACGATCTCTACAATGAGTAGCCCAAGGGATGCAAGCTAATTGTTCACTAGTAGCTGCTGGCGAGCTAGGAAAAGTCAGCAATTTTTTGGAAAATAATTTGTAAAACACTGACCTTTGCTCCCCCCACAACCTGCATCTCCAGGAGTGCCCAGGGTGAAAAATCCCCTGTTTTATAAATGCTGAGAAATAGATTTCTGCACAGTGTCTGTCTTCTTCAGACTACTTTTGCTTGGCCATCTCTTTCTTGAGAGGGTATGTGAGCCTTTCACAAGCATGGCTGTGTATGTTCTCTGTGCTTCCTGAGGTATGGATTCGTTTTTATCTAGATATGCAAAAATAGGATTATGTCTCTTGAGCTTATTTATCCCTCTCAAGCGAAGTGTTTCTTTAAATCAAGTGAACACATTTAGAAATATCTTAAACTGCGATATTTTAATGTATGTGTTCATTAATTTTAATGCTGTACAGTAAAAGTCTGAAGCATTTCCCATTTACGTCAGTGCTACCCTCTTGCTGCATTATGCTGAGACATGAAGTGGAGAAAGAGATGCTAAGGGATGTGTATGAGCCTGTATAAGTTGTTGTAGGTTTGGTGACTTTGAGAAGGTACACTGATTTACACCAGTCACGGCTCTGCTCTCACTTCCCATCTACATTAATGGGATTTGTGCGTCTGGCTTCCCCAATGTACTGTGAGGAAAATTGGTCGTACAAAGATTAACACTAGTGCGACCATAATATCCACCAGTTGTTACAATAGATCTGTTTATCAATACACTCTAGACACATTCAATATTGTTGCATTTCATAACGAATTACTGTAAGTTGCCGTTCTGTTTTATTCCCTTATTGCATTTTCACAGCGCATTATAGGAATGATAAAATTCCATGAGCCATAACTCCTAATGGCAGAGATGATCAATTTGACTTCTAATTTGGAAGAAAAAGCACATACAGAGTATACACTTTGCCCTAGTGCAGAATGATAGTCCTCCTCGTCTTTGTGGCAATGCCGGGACATTAGCAGTAATGATTAGCAGTAATGGCTTTTAACAGTAATTTATTTCTAGGTATGTAAATGTATCTGATTCATTGGTCACAGAGCTAATGCCAACAATACCATATAAAAATGTAAGAATGTGCATCTTTCAATATGTCTATAATTCAGAGCATCCCTGACATCTCCGTAAGGCATAGCAAGCAAGTGGTGCAAAAAGAGAAGAACTTGCCTGTGGTCTGTCTGGTCTACCGGTGCCAGGTGAACCATGGCAGCCTGCATGATGGCTACCTGCAAATCTCCCGCTGCAAAATTTAATGAATTAACGTTCAAAGTTGAGCTTCCCTTTTAGAAAGGCTGCTTGGACTACTCAAGGCATTGTTGCGGTTCTAGATTGATAGAAGGGATTTCTTTCTTTTTTAATCTCTCTTAACACTTTCATCGAGAAACTGTTTGAAGGCTGAAGGGCCACAAGTGTGCTGGAATCTCTCCAGAGCAAAGGTAGGAGGGTTTAAATAGTTTCCATTTTGCCAACAAACCAAGGCAGATGGTATGCTGAAGCCTTCCAGTGACTCCTCGATAGCACTTAAATCTACCATTTGCAATCTATTGTCTGTTTAAATCTATTTAATTTACAATTAACAAGATACCTCTTACTCTTTCAACTTAATTAAAGAGCTACTGACTCTTAGAAGGATTGAAATGCAATAAAGAAGATAACCTAGTTAGGGTATAATTAAGGGAATTTACGTAAGTAATAAACATGGTATTGCTGCCTTCTAAAAAAAACACCCTGAACTTGTGTTAATTTTTTTTTTAAATTATATTAAAATAAGTGTTCAGACATTTAATTAGCATAAAGTAAGATAGCTATGGTGAATTAATTATATGTAATTTCCCTTAAGTAACCACTGAAAGCATGACATGCCAAAGGCCTTTGTGTGAACTGTCAGCAAGCCAGGTTTTAACTGCTGCATCTTGGATTAACCCCTTCTGGGCTGCTGCTGATTTCACATAAATCCTACAGGTGCGTACGTTATGTCCTCCAGAGAGGCAAGCTGAAAGTTGATTAGAAGTATGAAATAAAAATCTCCTTGTTTAAACACTTACTTGACCTTGGGTTAAAAACAAAGTGTTCATTTTCCAGGATTCTGGCTGGAGCAGGAAATAAGGGAAAAAGCATCATTGCTGTGCACTAGCGGCAGGTACTTACTTTGTTCTGAATGTTATAAGCCCAGCAAGAATAGCTGCATGGGCTTACAATAAAGTAGAAAATATTCTTATTAAGTAATAGGTCCTAGCAGGTGTACCTGCCACGTGTTTTAAAATGTGGTTTACAGTTCACTTTGAGATTTGTTTGGTTTTTTTGAGGAGGGGAAAAATAGTCCAAGCATTGGGGAGAGAATATTTGGTGCAGAGGTGAGAGTGCAAGGTGCTTGCTTGTGCCGCAGAAGAGCATGGTGGCTCCTTACAGGCTTTTGGTCATGGCTTGTGCTTCATAAAGCCCTAAAGCACCACAGTTGGGTTTCTTGTAGCTCAGCTTCTCTTCATGGTAGTGGATTTCCAGATGGCTGCTTGGTCAGTGGTGTATGAAAGTATGCTCCTGAAGCTGCTTCACCACCACAAATGTAATTCACTCCTCAATCGTATGTGTGCTTTGCTAGATTCAGAGTATGCACTGTTTATTAAGCATAGAGACAACCAAGAGAAAGATATTTTAGAGTGAAGTAATGTGGTGCTGAAGGGCCAGCTTTCAGGGTACATCATTTGTGTGAAGGACAGCGTCATGTTGTCTGAGCAGAAAATGTGTCCTTCTTGCGTGTACCCCAAAGAGGTACCTTATAGATGTTTTCCTTTCTGAAAGAAGAAATGAGATCACTATTAATAGAAGTATTCAAAAGCTGTTTCTTGTATACAACATGAATATCTAACTGTATTTCAGGTTTGTCTAGTGCCCCATTAGCAAACCAAAGTTTCTTGAAGTGTATGGGGCTTGATGTTGCCTAACTTCTAAGACTCAAGCTGAATCTCTCAGGGCTTTCTCTTTAGCTTCCCACCTCCAACAAGAAACTTGTCCTTTCACATATTCTTTTTCAAAGGGACAATTTTCTACCTGTCTAGCTTAAGGTGAAGAGTTTGAATCAGCAGCAAGTATGTCCAAAAGCCGCTCTTGGTTCCCACACCATTACATTGGGGTGAAGGTAGCACAGCTACACATTTAAATGATGTGACCCAGCATATAAGGCCATTAGTGCTGGTGACAGCATGGCAGACGCTTTCTGATTAAAAACAAAAAAAACCCTCCCCCACAAATTACATTAAGCCCTTCTTTGCATTTTGAAAGGCAATATGGTCTTTTTCACCTGCCATGACTGTCAGCTGGCATGTGTTGTCTCTAACCAAGCTGACATCTGCAAATTCATGATCTGTGCTGCTGATTCCACACAAAGCAACCCTTTTCTCTTCTCCAGAAAGCTCTTGCCTTGCTTGCTGGCTGTGCTGCACCTGAGTTCAGCCTGCAGGGGAAATTAAGACTTTCCCAGGAAGGTTCATACTCTGCATCTGCTATTAGGGATTTAAGAGATGCCTGCTTTTAATTTTGGAGTTATTTCATTTTTTTTAAGGGAGCTGTTGCAGCTACTTGCTTTTGAACTAAGTGCATGCTGTTTCTATTTCTACTCTAAACTACAGTCAGATGGTAATTCATCTGTTTCTGTGCATCATCACCTAAAAAAACCGAAGAACAAATGCTTCATTGCTGTATTCAAACTAATAATCTTGGCTGGCCATCCTGTTTTAACTGGAGGCTGAAGTGCCTTTGAATTTAGAGACCATCAGGACTAAACCGCCAAGGCTTCTGTCGGCGCTGTGACATTGTTTTGTTAGATGTGGGACTTGGAATATATTTACATGCCTCGTAGCGATGTAACGAAAGATGACAGATTAATTAACGATTGGAGTTTGGCCAAGCAGAGGACACAGTGGCCTGGCAGGTGCCCCCATTCCCCATGTGATAGATCATGTTTGTTCATGCACTCACTAACTCATTAGGCTCAACCTGAGTTATTTGGTATGAAGTGTTATTTAGGTAATAGCTGTTGCATTGTTTGGGTGAGCTTGTGTGCAGAAGACATTTGCAGGGGTGGCATTGGGGTCTAGCAGACTGTGGGGCTGCAAAAGTTATTTGGCTGAAGGGGTTTAATCCATCGAGGAGCATAATAGTGACCAAATCCAAGGAGAGGCTTGTGTTTCTCTGCACATCCATACCTGCTTGGTACAGAGGTGCCTCCAACAAGGAGACATGGGGAGTTTGCTATGGCGTGGAGGACAATTTTGTTTTTTCAGTGGGATATCAGTGGATAGGAGGTGCTGCTCAGATCCCTTTCTCCCTCTCTGCTGTTCTCTTAATGGATTTCAATATTTCTTACTCAGGCTTGGATGCTTGGTCTGCTTTTCTACCTGCTCCAACTTTGTTTTGCAGACTGCCCACTGCAGTGAGTGTCACTCACATGTTTCCAGAGAGGAGAATAATTTATTAAAAAAAAAAAAACAAACCAGAGAAAATGTTGTTCCTCCAGTCAGATGTTTATTTAGTGGCTGCGTATCAATTATCTGTTTGAACAGGTTTCATTACAGAAAGTGCAAAACCCCTGAGCGTGTTTTAAAATATGCTAATCCTTACTTAGGCAGCAAATGGAAAAGGCTCATTTACAGTTTAATTTCTAATCCATGTGGGTTGCCATGTTGTATGCCGGGACATAAAAAAGCTGAAGTGGAGAGCGCAGCTTGTTCATAATAAATAGGTGCCACTGCTTTACTTTTTCTGCTTACCCGTTCTGATCATATGTCAAAGCATAAACCGCAAAATGTTGAGCGCAAACTCCTCCAAAACCATTTATTCTGTGTTTTTCCTTTTGAGGGATAAAATATGGGAAAGAGATTGTAAATCAACACTGATGAGGAGAGAACAGGTTCTTTTCTGATGTGGTGAGCACCCACACAAAGAGCTGTTACAGCTCTTTTCTGTGGCTCGCAATGTTTATTGAACAGGATCAGCAGCCAGCCCTACAAAACACCCAAAAGAAAGCAAAACCACGTTCTCCACTCAGGTCCCTTCTGCTGCTGCAAATGCACTGGGACAAAGAAAGTTCTTCCTTTCCCTTCTTTCTGGGTTTTCTTTTTTGTTCTCTAAAATAGTTGAGCTGCACAAATAACCTCCCCTTCCAACTTTTCCCCATTAGTAGTCTGTAACATTAATGGAACCAACGAATCCTTCTGATTAAATATTTATTTGGGCAAGGCTACCAATTCTGCTGTCAGGCCTCCCATATCAGTGTTTAATCAGTTGCCTGATGCTGTTGTTTTCTGGATGAAACAAATACTCTCCCCTACAGTTTCAGAGCCAGGCTGTGGGCTTCTCCCCTTTGAGACTGCTGGAAAGAAGGTGGAGTCGACAAACTTGCAAGTGCAAATTCTTCTTGAAATACCTGGCTCTGCACATATTTGAAACTCAGGAGAGGAAGATGTGTTTGGAGCCTGAGAGGGAAAACCTAGCTGTGGCAGGAGCTGTGGTGGCAGTCCTGGGCCCAAGGGGTGCCCAAAAAGGAGCATCCATTTTGCAAGGCTGTTGCCAACACAACCCTAGCAGGGCGGCGACAGATACTCAAAACGATGGGATAGGGTATATTTGACATAGAGCGGCAGAGTTTAATTATGGACAAGAATCAAATTGATATTCATAGAATGATAAATAAATAATGTGTATGCACTCACAGGGAAGGACAAGAACATTTTTCTGAAGTGAAAGAAATAAAATCAGCAAAACAGAAATTAAAAGGGGATCTACTTAGCAGAGCTTCTTGTTGCGTGACAAATGCATCAGTTCATGGGCTCGATCCTTCTATATCTCGAGGAGTCATTTATGCCTGGGCTAAAAGTCATGGGGGTTGTGTTTCTCATCCTCTGATTTCTGCTCTGAGATTTCCAACTGACATTTTCTCTCCTCAGGGGGTGAATTGAGCCTTGGGAGGCTCAGCAGTAGCCCAGAGCTAAAAGGACAAGAGGAAAACCAGAGGCGTTGATTTGATGGTGATGGAGATAGAAAGTGGGGCAGTATTTTCCCTGGTCGGCTGAGCCATGGTTACAAACCAGCACACACCTATTTGGCAGGAGGCTCTTTAATATGAATTAACATTTAGTTAGACCTTCTGAGAAAAAAAAAAAAAAAAAAAGCTGGGCAGTTCACATAGAATAAATCAATACATCAGTACAATAGTTGTTTTTATTTTCCTAATTTCAGCAGATGTCTCCCAAATCGTTGGTGTGTCTGACAAAGCCTCTCTCTGAAACATGCGTGTTTCTTCGAGATAAGTCTCAGCTTTCACATATAACCTGATGTTCCTTGTACCTGCAGCTATGGACATGAGCTTGAAAACGGGGAAGGAGTTATCTGAAAAGAGAAAATAAATAAGCAAACCAGCATGTTGCTTTCAACAAAAGCTCTATTCTTCAGGTTTTACTCTTGGGTTTGGGAAGTGCATTTCGGGGCTTACCTCACAATGTTTCTAGTACGTGGTGCTTTCAATGTGTTAAAAAACTGAGAGAACGGGCAAAGGCTAATAGAAAATGGCAGCTTGGATCCATCAGGGATGTGGGTGACTTCTATTCGTCCACGAGAACCTTTGCATGTCTCAAAATGGCTTATTCTCAGCTATGCCTGAGACAGTGCTTTGCTATCGACCAAGCAGCTTGTATTTCTAGAGATAAGACAGGAGGGTGACTCCCCTCTGCAATCTCTCTCTATATATGTTTTTAAAATACATACATATCTATAGGGGGCCCTAGATCATGCCTGGCATAGATGTAGCCCAATGTGGCAAGGCACCTCCTTCATTTTCCTCCACTTCACCCCTGTGCTCCACAATAGGCTGCCCCAAAGAGGTCTGAAAAATGCTGCCTTGGCAGAGGAGAGTTTTATGAACATGGAAAAAATTCATTTTTAATTAATTTCCTCTTGTTTAAAGAAAACATGGAGAACGTAGCGTGAAATAACAAGATCTGAAACAAATTGCTCACTGTAGTAATAATAATTTTTCTCTTAGTTATGTTTTCTTTAACCTTAGCTACTGTACCTGCACAAATACCTTTTAGCAAGAATTAGAAGAACAGGCAAAAGTGTGACAGAGGCAACATTTTCTTTTCAAGTCAACTAGGAGGTTTTTCAAACTTTTCCAGGAGGTGTCAGCAGTACTTTAAAACTTTCATTTTCTATGACGGATATTTCTCCAGAAGTTATTCTTCTGAAATAAAGGGAAGAATCCCACGCTAAGAAAATTCCAAATGTCATCATCCAATCCTACCCCTAAAGAGACAGGTCCTCGTTGCTGGCTCAGGCTGGGTTTGCAAGCCTTTTGGCACTGCATGTTTTGGCAGGGATTCTTACCGCTGGACTTTTGGCTAGCGTGCTGTGTTGGTGTTGTTTCCCTTTCTGTGTTGTTGGGAAGCGTTAGCCCTGTGGCTGGCTCTGGACACCTTCCTGTAAGTCATGGGACTTGGTAACTTCCAAGTCTTGCAGAACCCCAACTTTCATGACCATAAAGTAAATTTTTGCCCAGGTCCTCTGAGAAAAGCCTTGAAAATAGGATGCAGTGTGAATAAATCGAAAGACAAAATAATTTGAAATATTTTTTTTTAGATTAAAAAAATCTCATGGTGATGTGTTTTCAGGATTAGATGTTCTGCTTTGTGGCTGAGGGGAGAAACAACTCTATTTATACTTCTCTTTCATCGTCCATCTTTGGCTTTCATAGGAGCTATTAGGATAATCTGGTCCAGGTCCTCAGCTAGTATAAGCTGGCAGAGCTCAGCAGACTTCACAGAGGCTGAGCCAAGTTATACTGCTTTAGAAGCCAGGAAAATAATCATAACCACATAGAGAGCACTTTCCACCTGAGGATGAGAAAGCAGGCAGGGAAGCCTATGGAATCGGCATGCATGTGTCTGCAAGGGAGAGCATTACTGAAGGTGACCGTTCAGTTTCATGCATTTTTTTGCAGTAATAAAAAAAAAAAAAAATGCTGGGATTATAGGCAGCCCTAGTACGGCACAACAGGGAACATAAAATGCTGTCCTTTACATCCTGATGTGGGTCAATGCAGCAATGTTAGTGAAAGAAATAGGTGGCAATATAGGTAGTGTTGCCAGTCTTAGTGTTTTTGGTCTATTTGTACATAGTTAATTAATAAAGAAAAAGGATAACCAGTGGAATAAAAGTTTGAAAACATTTAATTTCAGAACTCACTGTGAGGAGGCCTTAAAAGCAAGCATGGGCATGGCAAGGACATGGGGCTTTTTACTTTCAAAATCCAGCAGAGTCCAATAAAATCAGACAGATTGACTGTAATTCCTTGTGCCTGCCAGTTTACTTTTGAAAATGGGTACCATTGAGTTGGTAGGGGGCAGATTGTCTCACTAATGTCTGCTTTGGGGCTATCTGATCCAACTCTTCTATGTGATCATAGACATCATCTGTTGCATGATTTTTCACGTTGCAATAATTAAATGCTGGGATGCTCGATAAATGCTAGGAAGACCTTGGGCTGATGCACAGTGAGTACTGAACTAAGAAAGCTGTGCTCCTGTAATGTTTATTTTCTTAACCTCTTGTACTTGGTTCTGGCGGATTATTTTATTAAATGATCTTTTAAAATAGGTCAGTTGCGTAAATATAATCAAGAAGTCTGCTTGTGAGTTAGATCAGCTTTAAAAAAAGCACTGCACTGTTCAAACCATTAATGGCTGGCAGGGTTAGAGATGAAAAAGAAGATAAATCTGTTGTGTAGGATTGCATGGGATGGAAAGACCTCTGCAGAGCCTTTGCCTGAGTCATACCCCATGTTAGCAGGTTGTTCACCTATGGTTTAGAAGTCTGATCTTATTCTTTTTTTCTCACTTTAATTTTTACCACTGTAGCACAGACATTAATGGCATTATATTCCATTATATTAGCCCACTCATGTCTAGCTCTCTCTCATACGGGTTTCGTCATGTCTAATAAAGGGTGAGCACTTTTGACAGCATTTCATCAGTAAAGACACCAATAAGGTGTCTCTTTCCTCTCAACACCAGTTTGAGGAAACTTGTAAGAAGTCCACAACAGAAAGGACAAACTGGTTGAAATTGGGCAGTGGGCTCAAGACATCATCACCACAAACACAAGCTTTGTTTCCCTAAAAACTCAAATTCATTAAATGTAATTAGATCTTTCTCATTAGATTTTTTTTTTCTTCTTCTTTTTTTCCTCTTTTCATTTTTCCCTTTGCTGGATATCCTTTCTGGAGCATCTTGTCTCTGCCTGCCTCAGCCGTGTTCGCTCCAACACGCCTGCGTGCCGTGATGCCCTGAGCCGTGCTTAACGTGTCCCCAGGAAACCTGCCCCCCCGCCCACTGGGACCAAATTTCAAGGCATATCCCTATTAGCTTATTTTGATGTTTTTATCTTTCCGTGATTGGGAACCATTCTCTGCAGCCAAAACAGACACTTTTCCGACAGTGTCGAGTGAATTTTTAGCTCTCCTCTGAGGAGAGGACTTCAATAAAAGATGAGGCCGCTCGCCACGCTGACTGGCTCAAGCACTGTAACGTCTCCGGCGGCTCCTGCCTTTCGCTGTAAGTTTACACTTGTATGAACATTGGCTCGGCTGCCCTGTGTTGCTGTAAGTGAAGGTTTGCACGCAAACATGGCCTCCACAAAAGCCACCTCAGGCGAAAGCACTTCCTTCACCAGTAAAGTGCAGCGTTACACAGGGTCTCTGGTGGGCAGCTCTGACAGAGGTTTGGCAGTGGCTCATGTTTTAGTCATGAGGGATGGGGGTCCCTTCCCTCCCACCTCGCCCCTGGCTGGGGAGCGTGGCAGGTTTGCTCAAAGGCACTGGGAGCAGATCGCCTGCTATTTCTGGCAAGGGGTACATCACTGCAACGAAGTTTTGCTCAGCTGTTGGAGCATTTGTTGAAGGTTTGATACGCACAAATCTTGCTGTCTGCAGAAACACCATGGAGGCCCTGTCCCCTTCCTTTAGCCTCCTGAGTTCCCACCTTCACTTGCTTCAGCTATGAAGAAATAAAATGCAAATAATATTGTCAGTTTTCATCTGGAGCCTGGGAGGTGCAGAACGTCTGTGGGTCATTCAACTCCTTCTTCTCAAGCTGAAATGATTGAAAATCCATGGGAAGTACCAAAATGGTAAGAAATAATATATCAAGAAAGTTTTTGCACCTGCTGAAACCTCTTGGGTTTCTTTTATTCATGAGGCTAATGCTTCCGTCTTGCTGCCCTTTACGGTTGGGCAGCAACCCGTAATTATGGGTTGGGAAACTCCTCATTGCTCCAGAGCCACCCTGACTTTGTGGTAGCATACAGATTAAGTGCTGGAAATGTCCCTGGGGTGTTGCAGCTCCTGCCAGCATGTGGATTTTTGCCCAGAGGGTTTAGCATCCAGGTGTAACGATTTGGATCCTGCATGCCACAAAAACACACCTTCTGGCCTCACCCAAGTTAAGTGTTTTATAGGAATTGTTTGCAGAGGCGAGGAGGCTCCACAGCAGGCTCGGGGCAGAGATGCATAATGACGAGGGCGTAGTGGAGAGAAAAGCCACAGTCATGGCAAAGTCCCTCAGAGTTGGTGGAGCTACACTCTAAGCTATTTCAGTACTGAGGCACTCAAAGTGGGGAGTAATTATATCTAGGTGCCTCTTGGCAGTTCTTACGCTTTCTACATGCGCATTCTGGGAATTTCAAAAACAGCCTGAGACTGTCCCACAAGCCCAGGTAGAGGGTACTGAACTGGATAATCATACACAAGGGATGTCCTGCTTGTTTCCCTGTGCCATGCAGCCAGATGCAGATGAAGGCCTGGGGGACCTAAATCTGGGAGACATGTTTGAGGCTGAAGCAGGTCACCAAAGCAAAAATGCTGGAAATTTTCAGGAGCTGAGAACACAGGGAGTTTTAGGAGTCTGCAGGGCAAGGGAGCACCGGAAGGTAGAGGGACACTTGCAGCAAAGAGGCTGCAACTACTTAGTGGGGGTGATTAGTTTTGCAATATATTTGCAGGAGGACTGACTTTTATAGGATCATCTCGGCCAAATACTTAGTTTTTCTTTAGCAGCTTATCCTTCCATGGATGTCTGCGCTGCAGCAATGCATGTGGGAAAACGCTGCTGCTGTGAGTTGATAGAGGGGAAACTTTTCAAAAGCAGGTGGCTCCTTGAGGTCCCTGGACCCACTGAGTTACCAGCAAGTTTATTCAGCTTTTGAAAAATCACTCAAAGTCTCTCCCCTCTCATTATCGCAGACTCCCCAGCAGGTAGCTCAGGTTTCTGTAATCCTTAAATCAAATATGACAGTTTCTCTCCTGTATTGTTTTTATTTTCACGCTGACTTCAGGGTGGATATTTCTCTTCTTCCTTGTTACCAGGGGACTGACAATAACTATTTTAAAAGAAACAGCAAATATGATCTGTTTTTGTATTTAGATGTGTCAGCTAATGCTGGTTGCTGCGGCTTTGGGTAATTCTGTAGATTAAAAGGGTAGTACTTTGAAGGGGAAAGCCAGAGCTGTGCTAAATGCAGTACTATTACTTATGACTGTGTTTGTTTTCTGTTTTCCAAAATCTCCACCATAAAGTCAACACCTGCCATTAAAAGGCATCTTAAGATATCAGATTGAAGTGTATAAGGAAAAAAACAGTAACATCCAGCAACACATCTTCATTAACCTGGAACTAAAAATGTCCACTGCAAAACGGTGGAATCTTTCCTTGTAGCCTTTTTTTCACCTTTCCATACACATTTTCTCAAGCAGTTTAATCAGGCAAAAGCTTCCTTTATCATCTGACTTTTTTTTTTATTCCTACCTTTTTTTCCTGACGTTTTGGGAAATCGTTCATTTAAAGTGTTGCAAAGAAAGTGCTGTCAGTTATTTATCAGATTTGATGTCATGATTTGGGAAAACTGACCTTGATTTACTTGTGCCATTAGAGACTTCATCAAAGGAATGAACGAGCTTTTTCTATAGCACCATTAAGTAAAACCAGCAAAGCTTCTCAGTCACCTTTTTCAGTTAGCATACTTGAAAAAGCAGGCAAAAATACTAATTGGATTGTTTATTATATTGGTAGGTCCGGAACGATTTTAAATGACTCGCCCTTGTTAGTTAATATTTGCTCATTAACACTGGTATTTAAAAAGAGCTCCATCGCACTACTTCTTTCCCATATAGCACTGCCCAAACCGCACAACTGGCAACAGGAACAGAGAAATGCTCAGAGCCTGGTGCTGTGAGAAAAGGTGTGGTGGTAGAATGAAATGAAAAGGCAACTATTTCGTTTGCAAACCTTCATTTAAATAAACTATCCCAATGGGAAGCTCGGCAGGGTGTGGTGAGAATGACCATTTGGGGTCTGGGAGGGCAACAACCGCCAAATATTTCTTTGCCTCATTAATCCCTTTGGGAATTCTCATGTGCTTAAAATGAGGTGCCTGCTTGAGTACCTTCCCCAGTCAGAGCCACAGCTGAGGAATAATAACGATGTTGGTAGCAAATGCAGCAGGAAATAAGATGAAGATCAGGAGCGTTTGGCATCCCGCAGCTACCCAAGTTACCAGGCATTTGCACCTAATTTTTAAGACTTCCTCCTGCTCCCCACATTCCCACTCCACACAAAAGCCTTGAGCAGAATCTTCCTTTCCTTTCCCCTAAATAATCATTCCATCTTATGGGGTGATTTTTAAAAGCAGGAAAAAGAAAAACCAACAACAAACAACAAACCAACATGTAGCATCTATTTCTCCATTGTGCTCGCTGATTAGAAACTGGAGAGGCTCAAGAGGTGCTCAGAAAGGGCTGATTACAAAGTCAGGGAAAATGAGAGATTCTCCAAGCAGGGCTTCTCATCTGTGGCTGTTTGTGCTGCCGTGCTTTTCCTGCAACTCGGGACTGTACCCATAATAGCTTTGCACATTTTTTTTTCCTGAAGAATTCACTGAACTGGCTACTTATTCTGGGAAGCTCCTTTGAGAGGTTAGAGGTTTCTAAGAGTGGTTCCCTACGTGCTTAACACGGGCAAATATTTTAGAGCTCCACTTTGAGAGTTGAAAGTAAATATAACTCTGGTGTCACTGCACAGAAAGAATCTGGATGTTTCATGAGTAGAACGAAAGGAGTGGGTTTCTTCAAGATGTTTATAACTGCTGTCCTCTGTAAGCAAAACCTCTTTGTATTTTGTATTTTTAAAAGAGTTTGCAAAAAATATTTACATCTTGTGTGGTGTGTGGACTGAAGTAGAACATATGCTGACTGTATTTTATGGGCACGTTGAATATAGCTTTTGATGAGAGCCTTGGCTGTAACAATGGCAATAAAGTCTTCAAACTCACCTACTTTCCATTTTCCTCTAAGTTCTCACTTGAGAATGAAATATCAGCAGTAAGGGCAGACAACAGCACTGTGTTTTGTGGTAGCAAAAGATAACGTGGAATGTTCTCATTCGGGCAAAAACAGGTTAAAAAGTACCAGATTGTGGCGTAATTACCAAATTATGACATCTAATTTGTAGGTTTAACTTGCTAATTATGTGTGATACATAGGTGGCGAAGGGTGAATACCAAGCGCTAGAAGCCTTCCTTTTGTCTATGGAAATTTGTTTTGATTGGGGGAAGGAAGAGGAAAAAATCTGGCTTCGCCACATGTGACCGTGACTTATCCTGTTGTGCCAAGCAGAATAAAAAACAACTATACAGAGCAGCAAGCAAAGTGTTCGTTTTAATAGAAATAGAGGGTGTGATAGGCATATTGTGGGGTTTAGCTGCCTCTAATATATGCACATATACTTTTTGGAAAAAATTCTTCTTGGAGTGAAGACTAGCACCCTGAAGTTTTTATTGCCAGAGTGCGTTTCCAAGGGCTGCCAGGAGAGCTGCTGTTGAAATTTAAGATGAGTTCATGTGTTAGTGCCAGCCCTGTCTGCACAGACAGTCACACTGCATTTTTTTTCTCCCCTTTGTAACTAACTGTCAGTGTTTGCTAGTCAATATTAAGCAGGGCTATTTACCTTGTCAAAAATGGATGCTTTAAAATTAATTCTGAAGTAGGGAATATACCGTTCTTCCTTGCACTTGATAGGCAGGGTTAATATTCTCGCAGCTGAAGATCTGGGAACTGGAGGAAAATGCAAATGGCCACAGAGGAGACAGCTTGAGAAAACGGCTGCGTGTGAACTTGACAGTAAGAGAAGCGAGAAGGAACGAAATGACCTACATTTTGCTGGAGTGAATCTGGTCATTAATGAGAGAGAAGAGAATACAGTAATTTCCACCTTTATTTGTGTACATTCATGATGTCCGTGCTTTCAGTAAAACCACAATCCGTCTTGAAATTGTTCTGAGGTATTAAACAGCTGTATAGAAAAACTGCTTCACCTAAGCAGCAGAGGCATTTTCGCTGGATCTTCTAGGATTGCGGCAGTGGACTTGAAAAACTCAGCCAATATAGGAAAAAAATGAAGCTCTATTTTTCTGCTTGTGCACATGTAAACATTTTAGTCTTTAAAGGAGATGTTTCTCTGCAGCTCCTCGATGTGTTTTAGTTAAAACCAAATCAGCGAAAAACAAAAAAGCAAACTGACCCAACCCTGGCAACTATTTTCATTAGAATTCTAGTTTTTAGAACTTGCAGCCACAGAGGGGAGAAGGGGAGGGGGTGGGGGGGCAGTTACAGCACACACTGATTAATCATTCGTAATAACACGATGCACTCAAATGAAATCCTCTTCAAATCAATAGCAGTGCTGATGCAATACAGATTTAAAGGTCTGCACATTTCACCTGAGAACTGCATTTTACCTTGCAGATAAGGGAAACTGTTACACTAAGAGTAGTTGCATTAATAATAATAATTACATATCGAATTAAACACATTCTACTACACGTATGGCACATTGCAGCAGCAAAACCTTCATTAATAAGAGGTGCAGAAATGTGTTGCATGGAAGAATGAGAACTGAATGGGGATTACAAAGTCACTATTTCTTCTGTAGGTTGGCCTGATTCTGCTGTTGTTTTTCATCCTATAAAAACAAGCTCTTAAAGGAAACCAATTATAACAGTATTTATTGTTCCTGCAGAGAAGAGTTACAGGCTATATTGTTGTACCTTGGAAATTAAACCAGCTCATAGTTTAGAGCACATGTGGGAGGACTGATACGGTAATTAGGGGACATTTCAATCATTCACAACAATCTTTATTTCAGGGAATTGTATCCATCCTCAAAAGCCTAAGAAATAAATACGTATAGTTGTGCAGAATAGGTGGCAAAAGTGCGTTCAGAAACAGAGGAAAGGCTCAAATTAAAATGTCATAACCAGACAGGCAAATGCAGGGTTTCCAGCATGGTCTTGTAATTGCAAGATGTGCTTTGGTGATAGCAGATCCACTTTCCCAGTTTTGCCTATTTTCTCTTTAGTCTGGTGTTTGGAGTTAGAAATACCTCAGGTCTGTTATAACCTTACTGCCAGAAGACCTCTGGGGCTGGCTGCACCTTGAAGGACGTGTCCTTTCACAGGAGGCATGTAGTGGACAAAAATTTAAGGCAAAGGGGGAACGGATTGCCTGGAGAAGCTGTGCTGCTGTCAAATAGTCTGCTGCGATCTACGGGAGCAAGTGAGGCGTCCTGTGCGATACCTGCCTTTCCCATTTCATTGATCGGCTGCGGGTTTCAGTGGTGCGAACTGCCATGGCTAGACTGGAATATGTGTGATGTTCTCACAGTAGGGACAGTAAATGTTAATAAAAATAATGGTAATACTAACACAGCTGCAGAGGCCGGTCGCAGCCCTCCTGTCAGCTGGTCATAAGGGTGAGAGGCTGTTGAGCTGCTGCCCTCAGACGCTTTCAGCGTTCAGGCCATTTGTTGGTCAGACACTGAGAAGCAGAGGTTTGCCAAGATTGTTTTTCTTCCCTTTCCGCACGCGCACACCCGAAGCCTCTCAGCCTGCTCTGCCAAGTGCATAAACGCATATATAGCATTTCAGTACAGATTTCATACAGAGCTTGAACCTGTTGGAAATGCTGCTCAGGGCTTCTTTTTTTTCCCTAGGATTTCTCTGAAATCTGTCACACGGGTCCAGGAACAGAATCAGAGAGACTTTCCCGTGCCTGAGTTGCATGTGTAGATACCCTCAGTGCTCCATTTTCCCTGGCTAATACTGATTCCCCTGTGCGAGCCATGTTTACACAAGTGGGATACACCTTTCAGGGAACCTCCTCATGTCCTACACAGAGCAAGGAGAACCATCTCCTGGACATTATTGCTTAAGTGAGGGGAAAAGCTGTGCTTCCAACAGATGTCATGATTTATCAGGCTTTTTCCCTCAATTTTACCTTGCATGGCTCAGCATGAGGGAAACATGTTTGATTTGATAGTAATTTCTTTTTTTAATATTTTAAATCTCAGATGTTAAGACAATTTACATTAATTAAACTTCAGTTGGCTTTAAAATTGTCATGTATCAATTTCAGCAGCGTTTATAGAGAACGCTGAAGATAGATGATTTAAATTACACACCATATGGGGCAATGCTAGGGACATTTGCTATTGTGTTAATTGCTTAAAGCTACGTTTTCTATCCCCCTTCGGAGTGAAAGACATTTGCTCTCACGCTTACTGAATTAGGTGAAGGGTTTCCTGCTCAAATGGAGTGTATATAGATTTCTCTCCCTCCTGCCGGGTTTTGCTCTGCTCCAAGGATCGGCTTTTCAGAGGGGCACTGCTGTCATTAACATCAGCATCACTGCTGCCTCTGGTGGGAGACAAAGGCAGAGGGGTCCTCAAGTGACACCAAAGGATCCGACCAAATCCTCCTGGGGATTAAACCTGGGGAACGCAAGAGCCTGTGATCTATGAAAATAAGCAAGGGGGAGAAAGACATGTTTTGTTGGGTCCCAAAATGAGTCTGAGTTTTCCGATCCCATCCCTGAGAAGCTCTGTTGTCATCAGGGTTGTGTCCTGAGTTTGGTGGCACAAAGGGACCAGCGCCACAGGTGATCCCCAACTTGCTTCTGCTGCAGGTGAATTAACTTTTGCAAGCTGCAGATGTTAATTGCTGGTCTGCATTGAGTGTTGGCAAACAGGAGCTGGACATGTCACTGAGGAACAGGATTATGTGGAAACCGGCTGTTTGGTATCCTATGGGGATGTTCAATATCCTATGGATGAGTTTGTACAAATAGAGGACATGGGTGCCACAACTGGCCTGGGAGAAAAGGGCTTTCCAGGGTAAGCTGCAAGGCAGGGTAACATCACGTTTTTCCCTAAAGTTTGTGAGTGATGTTTTTGACTGAACCTGCTGAATCAGAGTATTTGGATTTGGAGGAAACCTGATTAAATGCCTTAAAAGCTCAAAGAATATAGAATAATGAGTAGCATCCTCTTGAGAAATTTGTTATTAGGGATCCTCTTTCTCTGGTGAAACATCTAACCTTTCTGTCTCTTTAAAAAGGTCCACATCCTTCTCAAAGTAAGAGACAGAGAGGGGTTAGATGGTTAAAGAGCAAATATTCAGTATGCTCCACAAAGCTTTCCTCCTTGGAGACCTCTCCAGGTGAGCACTCACACCTGAGGAGGCTGAAACCAGAGGTCTTAGTCCTATTCTGAATCCCTGCCAGACAGAAACCTTTGCAAAAACCCCTCCAAATATCAGCATATACCAGTTTGCTGTGTAAGACCAAAGCACTTGAAGGTTTCTCCACAGCTGGCTTAAAAGAAGTGGGGAAATAAAACCCAGAAAGATGTTAGGGAGATGTTATGTGCAGCTGTGTCTCCTGGTTTTCAGTACATTTCTGCTTCTGTCTGGTTCTTCCTGCTTTGCAGTATTGTAATGGGATTCTCCCATATTAATATTTTAAATGAATAAATAAATATCTGATGAGATACTGTGGATCTCTGCAATCTTTTCATAAATTCTGAGGAAGGTAAAAAGAGAATTAAAGATGAGATTAAAACAGCCTGGGTGATGTATTTCTCTGGCATGTGGTAAAGTCTCTAGGTATTTATGCTGTGCCGTCTATGTTCCAAGTTACATCTATATTAAAAAGCATGTCTCTCTCTCTCTGTATATATATGTATATATATCTCCATAAAGGCCATGCAGGCTGTCTGTCATCAAGGATGGTCCTGATTTCTGCTAGGAACTGTTGTAATAATAACAATGGTCTGTGGCAGCATACTGTTTTTAAAGCGTCCATGTTTCATACGAGTATGTTTTCACTTCGTTTTGGTCTGAATCTGCTTTAGGAAATAAGGCAGCTGTATGGGGATTGGAAGTCTTTTTTTTTTTTCCTTACACTTTGAGGAAATGTGATGCATTTTTTCTCTCTGACTCTGCATTGCAGAGTCCAGCTCTAGCACGAAATGAGGCTGAGCCCTTACTCATAGCACTGGGTGAGAAAAGATGACGGAAAGAAACAGCTCGATCTCCACTACTGGAAGGGAAATCCCCAAAAACCTGTCAGAAATGCTGCCATACTCCAGGACAAATATTATTATTATTACTCTCAGCATTATAATTACATAATTCTGCTGTTAACATAGTTTGCACATGCTACCCTGAGTTTATGCATAGAATAAAGTCCCTGGTTTCTGCAGGACTGTGCAGGATCCTCAGGAGAACCCTGCACTGGCACTTCTAAATCAGGAATAAAACTTGCATGGACCTGGCCAGGGCCACACAGTCAGATGGCTTCTTCCCCTCCCATCCAGACACACTGAAGACAGAGGGTTTGGAGTTAAATTCTGCTCTATCCCAGCTGTGAACATCTCTGGAGGTCCACAGCCCTATTCCCAGCTTGCCCACCTGTTAGTGTAAAGAGAATTAGGCCTTTTGGGGACAATCTCTGCATCTTGAGAGTTTCCCCACATGAAGTCAGGTGTGAACTAAGAAACCTTGTTTCATCTGGGAATGAAATACATGTTTTTTCTGTATTCTCTGCTGAAGAAAATATATCCATCTTTCCCTGTTGTAGAGCACTCCCTGAGTTTGTAGAGGACTGGAGGAGAAGGATGGGTATTTCCCCCCTAAACTAGGTACAGGTATTTCTGTTATGTCAGATGTGAACACAACATGACTGTGATTTCTTTCAGCAAATTCTATATTTACGTGTGTTATTTGTTTCCTGTATCTAGTGTGGAGCTTTGTTCAGTATTTCTAAAAGGCAAACATTTTTCTTCATGGGAAACATACAACTGACAAACTGCTGTTGGGAAAAGCTGCGTTATTTTCGCCAGGAAAATTCTTAATAGGAATAAACAATGACATTTACTCATTTTTCAAGGTGTTGCTCTCTGAAACTTTAATAAGTTCATGCTACATATACTAAGTCATTCCTCAGTGCAAACTGTGAGGCTTCCTACCAGACAGCTGCGTTTTGTGGGCAGGTGGAAAAGTCTCGCCATATTTTGGCCAAGTTCTGGCTTTGACCTTCAGCTGCCTGCAACCAGAAATCTACTTGCTAAGTGCTGGAGCCCCGCAGCCCCTGGAGCTGGCAGCTCCTCCACAGCCGGAGTGAGGAGCCAAGGGAGAAGATAATTGCTGCATAGTTTCCAAAACATTTTTCTGCTATCTGCTTCCATGTTTGCGCATCACATTTCTGGCTACCTGTATTCATCAACTTAATGTGTGGAATAGGCTATTGGCTGCACACTAATAACCCCCTGCTCTTTAATGTTCTCTTTCTAGTTAATTAATCTATTTATGATAATAGTATGTCTCATTTTGTGCTTTCACTGTAGAGGGTGTGTTTGTGTTATCCTGCTGTATAGCATTAACTAGTCCTATTATCATTTATCATTAAAGGCAGCGGCAACACTCTGGCCTGGCCTGCCAATAATTTTTCAATTAATTGCTTAGTGGTTGCTTTTTCTTTGCTTTTGGTCTTTGCCAGTGCATATGAGGTCTTTAAGCTTTCCGTCTGACTTTTTATTTTTTTAAACTTGGCAACTGTGTTTTTTTTTTACACTGAGGGATCCGAAGCCTGTGGTGTTGGGCCATAGGGAAAGTACTCAGGAGGACAGGTAGGCAGGGTTGGCCATGTGAAGGCTGTGAGCCAGCGGTGTTTTTGGGGTATGCTCCCAGAGTCACCCCTCGTGGGAACTAGAGTCCATGAGGGGCAATGCAGTGTGGTGGGGCCGTATCACAGAATCACAGAATGGTAGGGGTTGGAAGGGACCTCTAGAGATCCTCTAGTCTGACCTCCCCTGCCAAAGCAGGTTCACCTAGGCAAGGTCACAAAGGAACTTGTCCAGATGTGTCTTGAAAGTCTCCGAAGAAGGAGACTCCACAACTTTCCTGGGCAGCCTGTTCCAGTGCTCTGTCACCCTCACAGGAAAGAAGTTTATCCTCACGTTGCGGTGGAACTTCCTGTGTTCCAGTTTGTGTCTCTTTCACCTTGTCCTATCACTGGGCACCATTGAAAAGAGACTGATTGCTCCATCTTCCTGACACCCACCCTTCAGATATTTATAAACATTCATCAGATCCACTCTCAGCCTTCACTTCTCCAGGCTAAACAGCCCCAGGGATCTCAGTCTTTCCTCATCAGAGAAGTGATCCTGTCCCTTAATCATCCTCATAGCCCTCCATTGAACTCTCTCCGGTAGTTCCCTGGCTCTCTTGAACTGGGCATCCCACAACTGGACACTGGCCATGTTGAAAGCATCAAGTTTGTGTCTGGCAGGTGGCACACTCAGGCCTGGGGGTTGGCATAAATCATAAAGGCTTCAGGGAATGGCTGCAGCCTTGGATGTTATCATGGAGTGTCTGAGAATGGGGCTGCTGAATGCAAGTCCCGGGACTTAGTTTATAAGTGATGCTCCTGTGAAACAGGATGGCAGCAATTGGTTGCAGCAATAGTTTGGGGGGGTCCCCCTTGCTATGTAGCAGCTAGTTTGCACCTTGGGTTACCATTAGAATCATAGAATCATTTAGGTTGGAAAAGACCTTTAGGATCATCTAGTCCAACCTTCTTCGAACATCTCCCTAACCCCTAGACCATGTCTTGAAGTGTCACATCCACCCGTTTTTTGAACACCTTCAGGGATGATGACTCCACCACCTACCTTGGCAGCCTGTTCCAACGGCTAACCATTCTTTCAGTAAAGAACTTCTTTCTGATATCCAATCTAAACCTCCCCTGGCACAACCTGGGGCCATTACCTCTTGTCCTGTCATTAGTTACTTGGGAGAAGAGACCAGCACCAGCCTCACTACAACCAGCAATGAGGTCTCCCCTCAGCCTCTTCTTCTCCAGACTAAACAATCCCAATTCCCTCAGGCATCCCTCGTATGACATATTCTCCAGACCCCTCACCAGCTTTGTTGCTCTTCTCTGCACCCACTCCAGCACCTCAAAGTCCTTCTTGTACTGTGGCACCTGAAGCTGGACACAGTACTCAAGGTGCAGTCTCAAGAGCACCGAGTCCAGGGGCACAATCACCTCCCTACTCCTGCTGCTCACACCGTTTCTGATACAGGCCAGGATGCCAT